>JAQJVL010002601.1:0-90121 GCA_035578905.1 Stictocephala bisonia
TCTCCTGAAAAAGGGCCAGTAGTGGGGGGAGTGGAGCTATCGGTACGGTTTCGTCATTCAACACTCTCTTGAACAAGAGATCAAGCGTGACGTGCAAGTCACTACATAGGGTACTAACAAAACATAAGTAGTTCTTAAGAATGATATAAACTTATTTATATATAACAGTTGAAAACAAAAATTATTAATTTATTGCATTCATTGTTATATCATGACAAAGGACTATACAACCTTTTAATAACTAAACAGTTGTTTGCAAACAACAATCAGGGAAAACCATAAAATATTTTAAATGTTTGAGTCAATTTTGGGGCTCCCCGCAACTGCGACTTGGTAAATCCGCCCCTGTTTTTAAACACAGTATGTAAGTATTTAAACCATTATCATAAGATTGTTACTGCTGTATAGCTTGTATATACTATTAAAAAAATTGGACCCTCAGTATTAGATAAATATTGGTTTGTTTTTTTTTTTACATCCAAACTCCTGTTTTTTTCGATGCTGTGAACATAATAAATTTTCTAGTACAAATCTAAACCTATCAATATCTGAGTTTAGTTACAGAGTAATTTAAATTTTGACATGTAGACTTGAAGAGTTTCATTGTGTTAGCTGTGTCCAAAAGGAAAAGCACTCATAGAAAATCAGTACATATGCCTGTACCTCTTTTCACTTGCATATGAATATTTTATTTCCCTAATGTTTTGTACTTGTTTTACATTACATTGATTTTTGAACACTCATAGTTAGTAACCTACAATCAACAAAAATACAACCACCTAGCTCATGTGCATGTTGTGCACTTGAATGTTTGTTTTTACTACTTGCATAAATGCGAATTTTACATGGTAATACTTGAGATATTAAAATTTATTCATGAGTGGATGGGTCAATATGTTATGGGCGGTGGATCAATATCACTGCACCCATGAACACCTACAAATAAATTTATAATGACCCAACCATGATTTTATCATATTACATTAATCATGATTTATAATTTTTAAGCTTCAGGTTACGCAGGTTGTCATTAAAATTTGTTTCAGAATCACTTACTTCCCCTCCCATTTTATAACTATCATTTAATTATCTTTTTGAATCGTTTAAAATATCTTCATCATAATTTAAACTATTTATTGTATTGATTTAATTATTTACTTTATTCAGACTTTATAACATCATCACATTGGTTTTCTGAGTTTAACTTGAATCTCAACCAATGCATAGCAAGTTGGTGCCCCCCGCCATGGTCGCCTAAGCTTACTGTCAACGCATAAACTATGTGAACTCAAGTTTGAATGTTGTTTTACATTTTAATAATTTGATCATAATGGGGAAAATGTACCAGATTTTTGTACTAAAGTCAAAAGTCAAAATCTTTATTGGACCAAATTAACAATAATAATTTGCATTAGCCAAGTCATACTACTATTAACTAAAATTAAACAGCATAGCTCGTAAAATTTAATATGAGACATCACTTAACCTGTATGATATGACAAACCTATAATATGTATATCACCTTCCTGACAAAAACTCACTAACGCTGTAACAGGCAAGATTTACCAAATGGCCTTTTAGACGTTTTCTAAATTTTGATGTGTCTGACTCCAGCCTAAGAGAGAGTGGAAGTCTATTGAATAAACAAATCCCATTATATACTGTATGGTTTTTGAAAAAAGATGTGTTTATGGATTGTTAGTATATTCTGATTACGGAGAGAATAAGAAGTTTTATGTGAAAAGTTAAATTTTGAAAAGTGTTGACTGACAAATGTCAATGTTTCTAGGATGTAAATGGATGGTAAAGTCAATATTCCTGTACTTCAAAAGATTTCTTTGCACGATTTTCTCACTGTGCATCAACCTTATATTGTTATTACTCAAAAGCCCGTAATTGTATCACATTCAGCTTTTAATGAATGGTTGCCTGAAATGTTTTATGAATTTATCTTTTCAAGAAAAGAAATTTCTTTATTTAGAAAATTATGTATACACAACAAAAACACAAATAATCATAACTTCTCAAGATCTGATAAAATTTTAACAATTCATCATTTTTTATTTATTTATATAATACATTTTTATTTACCAAACTATACAGTATACAAACAAATGCATATAATTATTAATATGTATATTAAGATTAACAATAGATATTAACTGTCTAGAATTATTTTTACCTAACACTAGCATATAAATATTCAGAAAAAAAATTTAAATATAAAAGTACAATACAATTTGGTAAATAATTGGCGCCCCAAGGCGCCTGATAGTAACCCCTATCAGGATTACCATCATTACTTATCCATAAAGAAGAAAAGCCAATTGTCAAATAAAAACACAAAAACTTGGTAATAAATAGAGATGCTAATGTAGCCTATTCTAAAGCAAAGGAGGTAAATATTCATAAAATTATATACATTTTTATCTATTACCTACATACACATACTGTGCATACACAGTCATGAACACATGAGCCAACAACAATTGCCACCAGAGTACGATATTTAATAACAGAAAATATTGTTTGTACATGGCAAAATCCATATGGGGGGAACCCATGATGTATTATGCCTGTGGTGAACATGGCTTTGAATTCATTAAAAGAACTTGTATTTTACATAAGAATGTTCAAGGGTTGTTTTCAAAACTTTTTCTTGTCTCTACATTTATACTCTGATTTATTTAAATCGTACAATTCTGAGATAGTTAGGTTTACAGAACACTTCTTAAAAAACAATGAACTCAATGCATTTTGTTTTCCTGATTATAATGTGTCTTCAGGTTACTGCCTCTCTCGTAAGGAAAGAGGTGGAGTTTGTATCTTAGTTTTCTCAGCCATTAACTATCAAGTAATAGACGTGTCTAATTAATGTACAGAGAGTCTCTGTGATATGGCTGCAGTTAGGGCCGATATCAATAATGAAAAATGTTATTAAATTGTTAATTAAATTGAATTTGGCCCAGAGTGATTTCATTGACCTGCTATTATTAGGTAAAGAACAATAGTAATATCTAATCTTAGTATTATAGATCTGTTGTTCAGTCTGGTTTCGAAGTTTTCTATAAGCTGTCTAGTCAGCAGGAGATTTAGACTTCTTTACCTTACGAAAAGATGCATAATGTTTTTGCATTCTACGAATAAACTAGATGATTTATTCCTCAGAATCTCACTGTCTATAGGCCACCATCTACTATCATGTCTGACTTTTTGCACTTTTTTTTAATTCCATAAATAACTGTCTGGAGGATTCTATAAATTCAAAGGATATATTATTATTTTAGGTGATTTCAATATTAATTTCACTATAAAGAGTGTTCCACACAATTTACTTAGAAATTCAATGACTAGTTTTTGTTTATGGATACAATTGTTGGTTTTTCTAGAGAATTCAAAGATTCAAATACAATAATCGACAACGTATTTATTAATGTGTTCTGCTCGTATTACTCCTGAACTATTCTCATCCTCTGTCTTAGTCACTGGTATGTCCGATCATCACGGGCAGATAGTGAATGTTTCCTTATGATCACAGTCCTCAGTTCCAAAATTTACTTTTAAGGACTATTTTTGAGGGATAAAATTCATGCCTGTAGTTTCCTTCTTAGAAGGAAATGTGGATTGGAAACTCTCAACTGTGAATGTGGATGAGAAGTTTAACTTGTTTATTTGTCTATATTAACTTTTTATTTTGATTTGATCTTTCCATTAAAAATAAATAAAGTTCGTGAAAAATGAATACACCCTAGAATAAATTTTGATCAAAGATTGCTCAAGTTAAAGAAAGCTCTATTGTACATGCATTAACTTACAAAAAGCTTAGTCTTCTAACCCTTTACAAAGGCAATATATTTGTATGAAGAAATAAGTTAGATATGAGGTGAACTCTGCTAAGGCTAGTTCAGTTTTGAAGCACATTGATGGGGTAAAAAATAGATGAAAAGCAGTCTGGAATATTATAAATTATGTTCCAGTGAAAACTAGTAAATCATTTTCTAGGATTTCTCTAAATATGTCAGATGATAGACTTAAAAATGACCATTTCATTATTTTTAACATACTGAATACACATTTTGCAGAAGTTGGTTTGCGAACAGGTTGTCTTGATGATGGTGTTGCTCATCTTAATACTTTTCCCATTCAAAAGAAACAAAATGTAAACTCTATTTCTTAGCTCCTACAGATAAGAGGGAAATCATTGAAGTAATCCAGTCTATCAGAAAAAGTAGTTCTTCGGGGATTTTTTCAGGGGGTGTTTCATCACGTCTTCTAAAATACATTGCTGACCTCCTTGCATCTCCTTTGGCTCACATAGCAAATAAGTAATTTGGAAATAGTAAATTTTCTTCTTCTTTTAAAATCAACTGTCAAGTCTTTATTCAAAAAGGGTGACATGTATGATCCTGAAAGCTACTGTCCAATATCCATTCTCATCTTTTTCTAAAATGTTTGAAAACTTTTCTCTAATAAGCTATCAACTTTTCTCAAATCAGGGGATTTTCTTTTTAATAAGCAATACGGTTTTAGGAAAAATCAATCGAAACTAAATGCTATATAAATTTATTTCGATGTTAAATCAGCCTTAGATAAGAGACTGCATACTATTGGCCTTTTCTTTAATCTAAGGCATTTGATGTTGTTAGTCACAAACTTTTTCTTAAATAATTAGATTTATGTATTTGGAATAAGAGGTAAAGCTTTTGAATGGTTCTCATCCCTTCAATGGGCCGGAAACAATTTGTTAAAATTTCTTTTGTTGATGAATTTGGGTGCCTACGCAAGAAGGTTTCAATTGAAGCCATTGTAAAGGCACCTGAAGGATCCATTCTGGGCCATGTGTTATTTATTATGTTTATTGATGACCTAAATATGAGTGTAAATAATGCCATGCTTTGTCTTTACGCTGATGATACGTCTGTCTCTATTTGAAACAAAAATCAAATGCAATTTGAGACTGATAGTGATACTTTTATACAGAGCAGCTCTACTTCAACGGTTATCAGAGAATCATCTCTATGTAAACACTAATCAATCTAAATCTGTTAAATTTAAAATGCTCAATTCTAAATTAAATACCTCTGTTTCATTTTAGCATCCCAGGTGATGACTTTGAAATTTTTCCTGTTGAAGCTACTACTTTCTTCTTATTGATTCTAATTTGACTTTTTAAAACCATATTGATAATATTTGCTCTAAACTAAACAGCAGAATCTTCATTTTACGTAGATTGTCACAATATTCAATTTTCCCATTGCCATGAGAAAAGCAATTATTTTACTTCGACAACAGTTCTTACACAATTACTTTTGAAATGAATGAATTGCTACAATACATGAAAATAACACTATGGGGACAATTTGGTTTCAAAAAGCAGACATTTTGTTACAACAAATATTATAATCTTGCTCAATTTTCCCATTGCCATGAGAAAAGCAATTATTTTACTTCGACAACAGTTCTTACACAATTACTTTTCAAACATTTTAGTTTTACTGATAAATATTTCACAGTATTTTAGGCGTGATTAATTTAATATGATTCAATTAGGCCCACAAAATTACTAAATATAACGATTTTTTTATAAAACAGATTGTTAAAAATGACCAACAATCAAAATAAAGCAATGCCTAAACACTGTAACAATACAACGAGTGACATAATGAGTCGGAAGCGATCAAGGTCATATATAATGTACAGTACATAGATTAGTTGAATATGTACAAAATTACAATTCATGTAGATATATGCAAGATATTCATTTGGCAAATGATTTGTCAAACATTTCATGAATTATTTACAATAATGTATTATTAGGTTAGTGCTTTAATAACTGAACTTAGAAACATATCTCGTAAAAATGAAGTAAGCATTTTTAAAAGAAAGTTAGCTTATTTATTTTATTCTATAAATAAATGTGTACAAATTATTCGCTAATATTACAAAAACGTATATATGTATATATATATATATATATATATATATATCAGTATAGGTATATAAAATAGTTTTGGCCCAGCAGCAGGTTAGTATTTTATATAGAAGTACTTATTTTAGGTAGAACACGCGGTCAATTTGGGTAGCCACCTATAATTATGGTGGTGAACTTGGGTAGTGCCTGTGAATACCTTGGGTAAGACCCGTGGTCAATGTGAGTAGCCATCCCTGATTACCTTGGGTAGCATCCATGATAAACTTGAGTAGCCACTTGTGATAATCTCGGGTAGCACTCGTGGTCAACATGGGTAGTACCTACGATTACTTTAAGTAGCACAGGTGGTCAACTTGGGTAGTACTTGTGAATACTTTGGGTACAACCCATGGTCAACTTGAGTAGCCACTAAGGGAGAACCCGTAATTAATTTGAGTAGCTTTTAAATACATTTGTATTACTTTTATCTAGTCTAAATTAATTGGAATCTTATCAATATCAAATAAAACTGCAAGTCGATCTACTTAAGTACAATTCTAAAAGTGATGCAGTCAGAGCTGATTGGTAGCCACGCCTTATTAACTTGGGTAGTACCTGTGACTACCTTGAGTAGCACCCGTGGTCAACTTGGGTAGTACCTTCTATTATCTTGGGTAGCACCCCTGGTCTTGTCTGGTAGAATATGTGATTACCTCGGGAAGCACCCGTGATCAACTTGAGTGGCCACACTTGATTACCTTGGGTAATATCAGTCGTCAATTTGAGTAGTACAATTATTGACTTGGGTGGCTCCCATGGTCAACTTGGGTAGTACTCTTGGTCCTCTATAGTATTATCTCTGATTACCTTGGGTAGCACCAGTGATCATATTGGGCAATATCTGTGATTATCTTGCATAGCTTCCATGGCCAACTTCGATAGCATCTATGATTACCTTTGGTAGCAATCAGGGTCAATTTGGGTAGACGCACCTGATTACTTGGGTAGGCTAAGTGGTCAACTTAGTTAATACCTGTGATTACGTTAGGGATTACTTTTAGTCAACTTAGGTATTATCAGTCATTACTTTGAGTAGCAGAATGACCCTTGAGCAGTGGTCAACTTGAGGGTAATAAGTGTAATTATCTTGGATAGCACCTATGGTCAACTCGGATAGTACCTGTGATTACTTTGCATAGGACCTGTGGTTAACTTGAGAGGCTACCCGTGATTACCTTAAGTAGAGCCTGTGGTCAACTTAGGTAGGACCTCTAATAATCTTAGGTAGAACACAGTCAATTTAGGTAGCCACCCATAATTACTTTGAGTAGGACTCTTGGTGAACTGAACTTGTGTAATCACCAGTGATTACGTTGGTTAGCACCTGCGGTCTACTTGACTAGGCACGAGTGCTAGCCAAGTCCATGACGGTGGATGGCCAAGTTGATCACGGGTCCTATCCTAGCTGATCATGAGTTTTAGCTAAGTCCATCACGATGACTACCCAAGTTGATCTTTGTGGCTGCCACAAGTTGATCACGAGCTACTCAAGTAGGTCAGTGGATAATCCAGTAATTGAAAATGCATTAAATTTACAATAAATACAAAACCAAACCGATAAGAACATCTTATTTGAGCAATTTTATTTCAATACAAAAGTGAACGTCACATAATGCAAATTTCATACAGTAAAATACTTGCTCTGCATTTATAAAAAATAAGTGCAATATGTAGGCTAGGAATGTTATGGTGATCGATTTCGGTAAACCACGTTTACCTTAATCGATCCCCATAATATTGTATTAAATTCATCTACCAACACGTATTATGCTAACTAAGAAAACTTGTTTAAATTCGTATTTTATTATTTGTCTTCACATTGCACAATGTTTAAATATCACTTATGTCAAGTTTTACCGTCCTAAGTCTTCTGATTGGCTGTTCAACGGAAGACACCGGGAGTGGTACAAGGTTCCCAAAAACTACCTCACCCCATGACTTCAAAGTTCTGAAAAGGATTGCCGCTCCGCCCCGCGGCTATCATATTTTTCTTCCCTTGTTACCGTTTAAGAAAAATATTTGCTTTGAAGTTACCTTCTTATAAAATTACAAATAAATGACCTAGCATTTTTGCTACCACAACATTAATTAACTATAATAAATTAATAGTTTTTTTTATTTATTTATATATGAGACGCCGACACAACGATGTTGGTATTTTGCATTCGTTAATAGTTATGAGTTAACGTTACTGTTTTTATATTTTTTAAAATAAAATAAAGGTCAGTAGAGACAGTGGCTTAAAATTACTTATTGCTTTAATCAAGCCGGATTTATTAAATTAATATTTTTACTGTACGCATTCGTTAATGTAGTTTATATGATTTATTTCATAGACATGTTGTATATAAATGATTATTACAGTATTTGTTATGCCATAATAAATATTGTGCACTGTCATTATGAATAAACGTTTTATGCTTTACTTTGCGGTTAGATTATACCAGGAACCACAGAGGAACGCACATTTTAATTTAAACGAAATAAGCCATACAAAAGTAAGTAGACTAATTCTAAGTGAGTAAATCAGTCTGTAAAATGATACTGATATCAGTCGTCGTAGGCAGCCATCGATGTAAGTTAAATGAAGAAATAGTTATCACCTGAGGATACAAGTTTCTTAATCGTGATCGGCACCTTTTGCCAACTGTTTTTGTTTGGTGTCTCATCTTCACGTTGGTTGGGAAGAGTGTGTCCATGTAATTCGGTTAATATTCCTTCATTAGAGTAATAATTATGGTCATTGCCCATATCAATAAACAAAACGTTGTTTACATTTGACGGGTTAACCTTTGAGGTATTCATTTACTTTGCAATTAGGTTCAGATATTGGTAAGAAAATACACAAGTAAACACAAAAACGCGAACTTACATATTTGTACAATTTAACATTTGTTTATGCCGCCAGCTGGTCAATTAAAATTAATCTCCATAAGAATAACATTGGACGCCGTATAGGAAAAAAAAAAACACGTAAATTTCAAAAATCTAGCTCCGTTACGACTTAGAAAACAAAATTATCTTTATAATAAAACAATTTCATCGAATCCGGTCAAGTAATAAGTTCAGAAAATGAATGAACTAAATGACCCGATTGTTTTAATATATAGGATTAGGAAATACATACTTGTCAATAGCTTTGTGAATAATATTAAATTTAATCTCTTTAAAGATAGACAGCTGTTCTAATTAAATTAATATTTAAATTATAGCATCAGTGACTAAGTTATTAAATACATTACAACTAATAATATAAACAACATTATTGTTCTGTAACCCAGCTACATGGGGACAAAGTGTTTGGGAGATTGTAAACGATAGGCTGGATGCTCGGTCCTCTTAATACCGACATGGCGTCTGCTTGATGGTTGCTATCGGCGTGGACACTACTAGAGAAGTCTGGGGTGTCCATGTTGGGTGGTAATCGTTGTGTGAGGGAGATAACTGAGTATCAGGCTTGTCAATTAGCTGAAAATCAGACCAGCACCACGTGGTTCGGATTCCACGTAAAGCTGTAGGTCCCTTAGTTGCCCTGGCTGTTGAGCTTTTAATAAATTGCCCTTTCTGAGGAACAGTTGAACTTAGTTAGTAACCAGACAACACTCATATAACCATTCATATTCGCCTTAAAATACCAACAACGTTGTATTGGAGTCTCATATTTTAGAAAAAGAAGGCAGCGATACTCCACTCTCTAATCAGATGATCATCAGTGGTAGCCACAGGGCCGCCCAGAGACTTTGGGTGGCCCCGGGGCAGAGTTTACCATGTGGCCCCTTCCTTCACTTCAAAATAAATTTTATTACTCTGATTGTCAAATATACTATAATTGATATTGAAATATCAATATCAATTACAATTTTACTTTTAGCACATTTTACGATATTCTTACCATCTCTTTCGTTAGATTACTATTGTAATTAAGATTCTTGTTCATGGACGTTTTCTCAGGGCTAGCTGCGAAGCTCCGGTAAGTTTTCTCTAATTGTCATATACTTTTTAAAAATTTCCTTAAGTATTACCACTACAATAACAACAATCTCTTATATCAAAATTGTTATTCTTTAAAAATAAAGAAATAATAACGAACCAAGCAATGCCACAGTTAGTTGCATAGTTGGGCGCAGCAGCTCTTCGATTGCCAGTTGAGGAGCCATCCTCGCCAATGATATTAGCTGTGGGTAAGGGAGGGAGGGGCCAATAAATTTGTATAGGCCACTTGGCTTCGCTTGCTAAAGAGCAAGTGGCCGAATGTTCACGAAGTAAATTAATTTGGCGAGCGCGAACATCTAGTGCTTTAAAAACAGTCAACTGAGAGTTGAGGTTATGTTATTGTTTTCAAAACAGGTTGTAGACCACTGGGTATGTAGCTTATTGATGTTGGACATTAAAACATCTAGTTTATATTCGTGATTTTAGTTTGTCTTTGTGCTAAACTTTAAAACTATTCAATTTTTATTTCATAGGCTTAAAGGCATTTTGTACCAACTCAATTTTCTCAGCATAAAACATAGTAAAATTTATGTCTGTCAAATTGGATACTATATCTTTGATGTACATCACAGTGTATACGTCCGTACAGTGACAGTGGTATTGACACACCCACACACCAATTCACGAACAGTGGTATTGACCCTCCCGCTCAACAATACACGTACACACAGTGGTTCAATCTTAGTTAATTTCACTTATCACGCAACAAACAATAAATAAATACTGTATTAATGATTGTCAAAAATATAAATGGCTTACTCGTTTGTCAGTGACAGTAAAAAATTGTGAAAATTATTTTGATTGGTCGTAGATTTGTTATGTTAATGAATGACAACATTAATCAATTATGCTATTTGTTTGGGAACAACCTGTACGTGGGCATAATTGGTTTTTAATCAAGAGCTACTCTACTGAATATGTTGAGAATACGCCCCTGTTCCTGTTACAGTTTCAGGGTAAATTAAACCAGACAATAAAAGAGTCACAACAAGTTAAATGTCACAAAATAAATATTATTCAAAAGGAGTTGTACAAATCTGAACAATGATGAAGCTGTTTTATCTATTAACGGCGTATTTAAGAGCTCCTCTTTTCATTAAGACCTATGTCATAATATATTGGTAAAATGTCTTTACGAACATCCATGTCATAATAACTAGTGAATTTAAAATGTCAAAGGAAACATTACAGTAGATAGAAAGTAAAAAGAATTGCATGTACATTAAACTCTGGTTAACCGGTTAAATATGATGGAAGATGAATCCGGATAGTACAGAACGTAACAAAATTATAATTTTTAGACAAGATTATGCCACGCAATTCCTCCCGCGATAGCGTAGGACAAGTAGAATGTAATGCATCATACACACATATTGTTGCACATCCGGTAAGCGAGCGGTGATGTTGTTGTATGCATATTTACCAGATTTAAGTACCTAGAAATCTACTGTAATTTAGTGGTTTCATCGTTAATTTATTCTTTTTATACTGTAAAAATATATAATTTACTTTGCAGTATATTACAATACTATATTGAAACATTTATAGTCCATTTTTATTGATTTCAATAAAACGTTACCATAAATTACTAGGCCTAAACTTTAGATTTATGTTCTCTCAAAATATTTAAATGGAATATGAATCAGCAAATTAAATTAATTGATAATTATAGTAGTTTACTAGGAAATCCAAAAGAACGCTTAAATTACAGAAATATCACTCTATAAAATACAACAATAACAAAATATTTCTTTACAGGATGACAGTAATCAAACAGGCTAATGATTGACGATGTCCCCGATCTAGCCTTCATGACAATTAATTGAGCTCTTCCAGCCACGTTTTACAACATCGTATATTTTGCCTGCGGGTTTTGGGGTTCTAAACACAGTTATTACTGAAATACGACTACTATTTCTTAAATTTAGTGCATATATTGAACAATTAGCTGATCAGTGCCGGGAAAGAGTGCAACGTTACCACGTTCGAACGGAGTGCCGCCGCCTACTACCAGCTTTGAAACCAAGTTTGTAAGAACCTTTTCTCATAAAGACTTTTCGATCTTTTTTAAATTACAGATTTAAAATGTTTTTACTGTAATTTTGTTTGCTTATTTAATTGTGTTGTTCTTAGGATTCAACTTTTTTATTAAAATTTATTAATTTGCATACTTTAGGCCGCAGGTTACTGATCACTCGTTTTCACATTATATAGATCTACTAGCTGACCCGGCGAACTTCGTATCGCCTAAGTTATAGGTTTCCCCTAAGACAGACCGATGGAAAGAACATCATGTTGTATGTGTATTGAATTTATTAAACATTAGTCGTTGTTAATTTAGTTGTAGTGAATATTTTGGTAGTCAAAAAGATAGAGTAAGTGTTTGGGGATGTTGATTTATGATTGAAAGGTAATTTAGCAAATTTAATCATGCCGAACTGTACAAAATAATAAAATATCAAAATATAATTTTCAAATAATAATTGCAATTCAAATAATTATCAAAATTTAATATAAACAACAAATTAAGACAATGAAAAATAAACATTATCAGTTTCTTAGTGCAATGGAGTGTACGATATTTTTAGTGAGTCCATCTTTAGCAAAAACAAACAAACTGGATGGTTTGCCCACTCGAGAACACGCCACGTATAATTGGCCGTGTGAAAAACACGGTGTGGCCAAATCTAATCCACAAACCGACAATGTTTGCCCTTGGGACTTATTGATTGTCATTGAAAATGCCAATTTGATTGGAAATTGAACCCGTTTGAATTCAATTGGCACATCTGTTGGAATAATAGGGATTCGTGGCAGTAATACATCTTCCCCTTGGAACTTGCCATTCAAAATGGTGGCTTCGACAACATTTTTCATTAATGTTTTAATAACTAATCTTGTGCCATTACACAGCTTTGGTGGGTTCAAATTGCGAAGCAAAATAACTGGAGATCCAACCTTTAGTTGTAAAAGGTGCGGTGGCATGCCTGGCAAATCTAATGAGTTCAAAAATTCGGAGGGATAATTTACAGCTTCGTTGGCATCGCAAACAGTATCAATAGATTTGTATGACACCAAATCCCCTGGCAACAACTGTTGTATGTTGAAATTCATATCGTTAACGTCCACATTTTTAGATGCCAGAATTGCTCTTTCTGCTAGCCACTCATGGTTCATGTATTGTGTTTGTATATTGGGAAATATATTTTCAATTAGAGCAATTTGTGAATTAACGACGGTGCAGAAATTGGCCGGCAATTTAATGAATTGAGTATTTTCATGTAGATCTACTTTTCCATTGCCAATATCTAGCAGTTGTTTTGAGAAATTTTCAGCGGATGGATCTTGAAGCAGTAATACGCGCATATTTACTTTCAGATGTAATATTTCAACATTACGCCACAGTGTTGATGATTTCAAGCAAGCATTAATCTCATCAGCGTATGTTGAACGTGGAATTACGGGAAGTGTTTGTCTGAAATCACCTGATAGGAGTAACAGAGTGCCTCCAAATAGTTTGTCGTTGTTTTTTATGTCTTTTAAAGTTCTGTTTAACGCCTCAAGTGAGTGTTTATGTGCCATAGTGCACTCATCCCAGATAATAATTTTACAATGTTTTAATACTGTGGACATTGATGATTGTTTTTTTATGTTGCACACTGCGTCTGGATTGTTTTGAATATTTAATGGCAGCTTAAATGCTGAATGAGCTGTTCTGCCTCCATCCAATAACGTAGCTGCAATGCCAGATGAAGCTACGGCCAATGCAATACCATTAGTTGATCGTACTTTGGAGAGAATTAGTGAAATTAAGAATGTTTTTCCAGTCCCACCTGGAGCATCCAAAAAAAAGAATCCACCTTGTTCTGCCGAAACTGCTGTCATAATACGGTCGTAAATGCTTCTTTGTTCTTGATTAAGTAGTGGGACATTGAGATTAACAATCGCTTCCATCTCTCTAGTATTGTATTGTAGTTCACGATTCATCTCATTGTTCATTAAATCATGTGCACATCGATTTGGCGAATGCATACCGAAATGGCTGAGTGGTAAATTGGAAATCACAAAGCAAAGATCCTCGATAGCAATAAGTGCTTCATTGTACATAGCGTCACTGAATTGTATTGTTAGATCGTTGTACCGTGTACGATGCCGATGCAATATATCTTCAGTCATTGAATCTTTGTGATAATCCCACAACGTTTCAGCTCGGGCTGGGAAACATGTAGTCAACACTATAGCAAATAGTAGCCGAATTTGTATTGCTGTACAGTTCAATGCTGCTTCCGTAAGCATATAGTCCCACTGGTTGTCATCTTCCAGCAAGCCTAGCGCAAGACATGCATCTTTATAAGTTGCACACCGTTGTCCATTAATTGTACGTATATCTTGAAATGATAATGGGCCGGTTACATTAACCAACAATAGTCGCAAATAAAAACACTCAGTCTGCCTTGGATTGACTGTAAATACTCGCCCCAAGGTGTTTGATTTGAATAAACCGGGGTATCCATCAACTGGGGTGCCTTGCTTGCGGGGTATCCATGTTTTTGTTTGATTCCATGTGAAATAGTGTGGTACTTCTGAATAGAGTAGTGTTCTTGCAAAAGCACCAATAGCATCAGCACGTTTACACAATAGAAAAAACTCTGTGAGAGTAGTTTTCGGTGGATTCATTGCACGATCGATCGCTGTTTCGTTTGTGAAAAATACACGCTGGCCGTTTTCAAGATGGACGGCTAAATGAATGACTGCTGGATCCCTTTCATGAATTTGGAAACCAAAGATATGCCAAACAGCTTCATTAGAGCTGATATACCGGCCAATTTGGTAGAGAGTTATTTCATCAGTGTTATTTACTGGAGGAGCAGTCGCATTGGTATTTTCAATACTAAACACAGCCATATCACTTCCTTTATTTACATACTTGCAAATGTATTTTATGCTCTTTACCGAACTGCAGAACTCAACATTAATATGAGCATTGTATGTTTTACACAGCAGAAGTGAATATGGGACCACCCAACGATTGTCAATGTCAATTTCTGCTCTGTTCACATATTTTGAAAATGATTGCCCTCCATTTTCAGTATTTCTTCGACGATATAATGGATATCCGTCGACATTTGTAATTGTCTCGTTATTGAAATTTTTTGGAAAACTCTTTATACATTTTCCATCAGCCATGCAAGGCGAAGAACGATTCAGGTCACCGCATGGGCCATGAATCATGTTAGTTGTCACAATATCAAACAGTAATTGATCTGTTGACCGATCTGGAATTTCTGCAGAAATTATACAATCTATTTCTTCAGGACGTATTTTGTCGATTAGCCAAACCAAAATGTGGGCATGAGGTAATCCTCGTTTCTGCCATTCTACCGAATACATCCAGCAACGTGTAGGGCCGAATACGTGTAACTTTGTAATGAAACTCATTAAAGACTTTTGTTTAAAGACACGGGCTGTAATGTCATGACGATGTATTGCATTTTGTCCTGGCAATAATACATTTGTAATCTCAGGCCATTTCGGATTACATGTAAAAGTTATAAATAAACATGGTCGTCCGTATTCGCGGACGAAAGTCATAGCATCCTGGATATATTCTTGCATGTGACGTGGACTTCCTATATACGTTGATGGTAGAATGACGGAGTTACCAATTTCGGCTGTGTCGGCGTTGTTCACAATAGCGTCTCTCAAGTGAATATATTCTTCAGCACGCAGCTTCTTTTGATTAAATCGTAAGTATCGTAGTCGTTCGTTTTCTATTTTCACGTACATGTCGACCATGAATTGTTGGCAAAGTTCACGGCACCGTAGAATGACGTTGTCATGATCGCGTCTAATCATCAGATGATACGCATAAAAATCCTTCGAGCTAACTTTCTTGTTTGTTTCGGCTCCTGTAGCGGGATCTTTTTGTTTAATATCTATGTAATATCCGTCTTGTCCCTTATAAAACATTAGTGGATATTGTAGAGCGTCGTATGAACGGTGTGTATCAGCAATGAACTCAAGATTGTTATTTCTTTTGCGAATAACAATTTCACGCTTAGCTGTACGGTCGCCAACCATAATTCCAGCAACGTCGTCAACAACAGGTGCATTGAATCTACGAATGTGCTCTCCAGATGGTGTTTTATCAGGATTGATGATAATTGCGTGATTGTCGCTTTGCAATTTGTGCATGTGTGATTTGAACAATTTCAACAATTCATTGTGCTCATTCAATAAATCGTCCAGCTCGCCGAGAATACGTCTGGCAAATTGTGAATTAAGGTTATTGTATTTTAAACGTGCATCCACGCGATTGGCTAGCGCGCTTTCGGTGTCCTCGCCACCCATAAAGTAAATTTGTAAAAATTTATGTGGTTCATTTGGCATAGGAAGCAATGAGCCTACTTTGTGGTAAATTTGGCCTTTGATTTTGAACGTTGTATTAAATTGTTGACCATTTGCAGCATTATTGTTAACTATTTCTGTTGCTCCGAACGATGTCATTTGAAAACATGAATTGAATGTTCTAATTGATTTCAGGAACATGTTAGAATCAGGATGCGTACCATTAAGTAAACCTTTCAATGGTTCAGGTGGTGATTCAATTACTGGTAGTTGCACTTTACCTGTGGCGCAACACATCCCGGCTGGCTCATTTTTGAATTTAAGCGCCTTACAATTCGCACATTAGTAGTGTAAAACGCGGGTTCTGGGAGACCTTTTGACCTCTGTTATCAGTGTTATCACCACGTGTTGACCCCAGAGGTCAACTTTACTATTGTTTACAACTGATAATCAGCAAGGTCGTTGACCTTTCATTGATAATCACCACGTGGTGACCTTGAAGGTCAAGTTTACTACGAGCACGTGGACCCCCCGCGACGTTGTCGTAGGTCAGTGTTGTTTTGGTGTGACGTCATGCCGTTTTCGCGCTCTTTTTTCTGTCAGTAGTACACACATACTATTGTTTACTACAAGCACGTGGACCCCCCGCGATGACGTTGTCCTAGGTCAGTGTTGTTTTGGTGTGACGTCACGCCGTATTTATTAAAATTAATTGTATTTATTTGAAGCTGTGGCAAAAAGTGTCGAAGACCGGTGCCGGGATCGATCCTAGAACCTTCCGTTTGTGAAACGGAGTCGATACCACCGCAGCACAGTGACACACCCGAGAGGGTAACGTAAGTAGCGGCAGAAGAACGTGTGTGACGTCCGCCGCCGCCTCGAGCCAGATGCATTTATACTATATGAAATGTATATATTTTTTTTCTCCCAATAATTCGTATTTAATATAGTATTACTGTCGAAAAAAAAAAAAACAATTCAGTTTCTCTTTATACTATATAAAATGTACCAACTGTTTTTTTTTTTTCACAGTGTTACCAACTCGCACGATTAATTGCCAAAAAAAAAATATATGTCAGTGCTACCAACTCACACGATTTATTACATTATACTATAATAAATACATATACGATTATTAAATTATACTATATTAAATACAAACGCGTTTTTTCGGTGTTACAGTAATATTAATTTAAATTCGTTATCCTTTTACGTTAAAACTATAATAAATACATATACGATTATTAAATTATACTATATTAAATACAAACGCGTTAATACATACGTTAAAACTGGTCGTTAAGTATTAGGAGAACAGAACTTGGTAAGAACTCTGAACTCGACCATTGGCGCAATAATTTGTATTTAATATAGTATTAATTTGTTCTGACCATTTAAACCAGATGTAAAAAAAAATCTGTTGGTTTGTCGTCTGCTAGTACCAGCTGATGTGATTCGCTTCGCTTACGCCGAGCCAGATGCATTAGTACTATATAAAATGTATTTTTCTAATAATTCGTATTTAATATAGTATTAGTTTGTTCAAACAAAATCGGTTTTTCTTTATATTATATAAAATGTACCAACTGTTTTTTCACAGTGTTGCTAACTCACACGATTATTTGCATTATACTATATAAAATACATATATATATGATTTTTTTCTCTTTTTTAATAAATACAAATGCGTTTTTCGGTGTTACAGTAATATTATTTTACCTTGTTTTCCTTCACATATAATGTATATAGCCAACTTATGCTTTCATTCGTAGTATACTATAGTAAATCTGTGTACTATAAAAAGTGCATCGATATTTATTCTTTGTCACGTTATAATATAATAATTGTTATGACGATAAATTTAAACAGATTAAAAAGGATTCTGGTTTTTCTGTGTACATATTTTATTTCAATATTATACTTATATACTATATGAAGTACATTGTTCATAATAAATCACTATTTTCGTTGTACTATAATAAATGCAATTAATTTTTATATATAAATCAGTTAGAATATCTTTGAAACAGCTAACACATTTATATTTATTTATTTGTATTACAATAATAAATGTATATTTGTTAATATGTATTAATTTAAGTTAAATTTTTATGTTTTAATACATTTGAGTATTAGGAGAGCAAAGACTGGTAGGAGTTATCAATGTTACAGTTGCCGCCTGCGGCATACAAAGTGTCACTATCGAATCAGCGCGACCCGGCGACCTCTCCGTAAGATAGTCCGACTGCCTCGCGAACTGATTATGTGACTGCTGCTAATTTCTGCTAGCCTGATACTTTGTTTTTCATTGCATGTTGTTCGTATTCCATATTTAAGTGGTTTTTTCCATATATTTAGCAGATGTATAGAAAATAAAAAGCATATTTTATTTAATAATTAATTTAGTATTTAAAAATCCTAAGGTAATATACTATTCTATATTTTTGTAATGACATAAGTAACACAATATTTAAATTCTGTTATGGGATAAGTTATAGTAATATTTAATTAATTATTTAAAAATCGTAAGGAGAAGTTGTATTGCAGATATTTTTGAAGTAATAAGTCGGACAATATTTAAATGTTATTTAAGAATAAAGTATAATAATGTCGATTATTAAATACTGAAAACTCTATAAAAAATACTGTCTTTTTTAAAACCAACTAATGTATTTGTATGGTATGAAATTGTCCAAGTCCAATTTTGCTGATGCAATGTTTCATCATGTGGACTTGTGGTAGTAAGACAATGGTAAGACAGATATAAAAATTCATATAATTCAATAAAAATCTGCAAAGAACGGAACTTCATCTGTACATACATGTATCTCAACAACAAAAACCAAAGTTAAATCAATTGGTAAATATTTGTAAGAATGTTTATTTTTAATATATGTGGTAGTGAGGCAGATATAAAAATTCATATTATTCAATAAAAATCTGCAAAGAGCGGAAACTTCATCTGTACATACATGTATCTCAACAACAACAACCAAAGTTAAATCAATTGGTAAATATTTGTAAGAATGTTTATTTTTAATATATGTGGTAGTGAGGCAGATATAAAAATTTATATAAGTCAATAAAAATCTGCAAAGAGCGGAAACTTCATCTGTACATACATGTATCTCAACAACAACAACCAAAGTTAAATCAATTGGTAAATATTTGTAAGAATGTTTATTTTTAATATATGTGGTAGTGAGGCAGATATAAAATTCATATAAAAATTCGTTTTAATTTCAACAAATATCACAAACACGTATTGAAAAAATCGAACTTTCAAATAATTTTAAAAAAAAACTTGTGACCGATTCATCACGAATAATTTATTTAAGTAAGGTCAAGATAACTGCATTATTATATGTTTTGGTTTTAAATAAGATATATTAAACGTTTATCGCAATAAAAAGTTATACCTTGACACTGATTTAATCATTAAATAAAAACTAAACTCATTGGCTCACTTAGAACGGGGGAAAAAACAATATAAAAATGGAATAATACAATTTAGATGTTAAATTCAACATAAATTTCATTTCAGATATGTAAAATTATGAGTTAAGGAGTTCAATTATTATTCCCTCACATGTTAGTTAAAACAATCGAATAATATTGAATTACGAGCCATATTTAGACATATGTAATATTACAATATGTAGCATTTATTTCAGATTTCCATTAGGATCTTACACATAAGAGCCTTACGTAAAATTTAAATCCAATATGTTAAACACATTAGAGATTACAGTTATGTAAATATTAAATGGACAAAAATGTTTAATTTCTTCATGAAAGGATCTTCATACATGTCCAACTATTATAATATTCCTGAGAGAAACGATTAATTATAAATGGCACTTTAAGTTAATAACATGGTTTTTCCTATTTTGTAAAGATAAATTCTCTTATTAACAAATTAAGTAAATAAAAAAACAATTCTATGAATCCATTAATAACTGTGTAGTGTATTAAATGTTGCATATTATTTTGACAATTTTATAATAATAATTGCCTTTTCTTATAATTCCGTATGTTGAGTAAGGATGAGAACTGAGTATCAGGCTTGTCAATTAGTTGAAAATTAGACCAATAATACGTGTTTTTGATTCAACTCTATGTCCCTTAATTTCACTGGTTGTTAGACTTTAAATGAAATGTCCGTTCTATGAAACAGTCAAACTCCGTTAGCAACAATATTACATTGGTTATCCATGCTCATACTACTCACATTCACCTTAGAATACGTTCAATTTTGTGCTGCCTTCTCATATCTAAGAATAATACTTTATATTGTTTTCTCTTAAAATGAGCCGTGTGAGTAAATACTATAATGGATGTTATGTTTAAATAATTTGTATAACATAGGGTATACCAAATCAACCGTTTAAGTATATACTTCTTTTGTTTACATATCTTCTATATTCGGTATAGTTTCATTTCTTATTAGTATAATGCAAATAAATGCAAGTCTGTGGCATTGATGAAAATAAAAGAAATATAGATTAATAATTAAGCTGACTATGTGATAGAACGGTTTCGGTTCAAGTGGGGTCAAGTGATATGATAGCACACTCGAACTAGAAGTCTAAACTAAATATACCAATTATATTAACTTTGAAACCTAAGTAAATCGGACAAAAAGGTCATATATGAGTAACTAAATTAATAAAAATATGTGTTTTTAAATTAAATTGATTTTCAATTACGTTCATTCTAGTTTTATGTAATTAAATTTTAGTTTTTCATGAACATTTTCTGCGTGATAAACATTGCCAATAAATGACTAAAACACCAATGTTTTAATAGTTAACTATTCTGAATTTTTTACATTTGAGTTAACAAATACTATGATTAGTCGTTTAAGAGCTTTATATCAAGACCTATTCTCTACTATCGTATATTTACTTAACAGTAATATAAAATACTGTATTTATAAGATATAACATGATTTTACAGTTATATTTACATTTTTTTAATAACTAACAAGTAACTGGGTGTATGTTTAGTTACTTTCTATATTTGTGAATTAATATAAGATATCTAAGTCACATAAATTTATAAATCCATCGATTAATTTTAAATGACCAACTAAATTAGTTTGGGATAGAAAATGAAGGTACTATACAGATGATACATTTCTGAGATCTCTATTAGGATGTTATACATAAGAGCTTTAAATAAAATTTTAGTCTAATCTGCTTCACATATTGGATCTTGCAGTTCTGTAAATCTAGACATTAAATGAACGAAACATTTTTTTTATTTCTCAATGAAAGGATCCTCATACGTATTCAACTACTTTATTAAAACTTAGCGAAACGATTTAAATATGCATGACAATCAGTGTAAAGCAGGTTTTTTCCTATTTTGTAAAGATAATTGGACAGATAAAGCAACAATTTATAATTCCGTTAACTACATAGTGAATTGAATTTTACATATTATGTTAATAGTTTATAAAATAGTCTTTTGCTTATGACTGATTTTAAGTGTATAATTTATTTTGGTAAACATGATAAAACTAGGGATAAAATGTATATTACAAAACATATATGACCAACTTAGTTACATTGAACTGATGTCAGTCCATTTATAAATATACACTTATGTAAATTACAAACTAAAATGACAGACTAGAATATACAAGCCTTGTAAATATAATACACTTCTGAGATATCCATTATCAGCAAGGTTGCAACTTGCTTTATAGTGCTTTACATATTATTGTTTAATAATCTGTATATCTGATCAAATATTAAATATTTTGAATGGACAAAAACGTTCATATACAACAATTATAAAAGGACAATCATTCTAAGACTTCATTTTTTATAAATACATATATTTATTTCAAATAATCTTTTTTACGATACCGCACAATGGTGTATATTAGACTAATGGATCATGAATGATCAGACAATACGCCGTTGTATCCTATGGTATATTGGTATAAAGGTGTCTTCTCTTGGAAAGTCAGTTTATCCAAACAAGGCTGTCCATTACCACCTATGTAATATGACAATTAAAACCTTGTATACATATAATATAAAATTGATTTATTTCCATTGAAACTATCATATGCATAGTACTTGCTGTTCAAGTACAGTTTTATGTTATCTAAGTTACAATAATCCACCTCAATGACCTCATAAATGTGAATTAATACAAGACATCAACATCGCAAAAATGTATGAATCAATCGATTTCTTTTAAATGGCCAACTAAATTAGTTTAGGATAAAAAATGAAGGTATTATACAAATGATACACTTCTTATATCACCATTAGGATACTATGCATAAGAGCTTCAAATAAAATGTAATGCTTTACATATCAGAGCTTGCAGTTCTGTAAATATAACTAGATGTTAAATGAACGAAACATTTTTTATTTCTAAAAGAGGAGATCTTCATACGTATTCAACTACTCTATTAAAACTTAGCGAAATGATTTAAATATGAATGGCACTCAGTGTAAAGCAGGTTTTTTCCTATTTTGTAAAGATAATCAAACGGATAAAACAACAATTTTATAATTCCGTTAATAACTACATAGTGAATTGAATGTTACATAGTATGCTACTTGTATAATTTATTTCGGTAAACATGACAAAACAAATACGACCAACTTAGTTAAATTGGTCAGTCCATTTATAAATATACTTTCATGTAAATTACAAACTAAAACGACTTAGTAGACTAGAATATACAAGCCTTGTAAATATAATACACTTCTGAGATATCCATTATGAGCTTTAACTTACTTTATAGTGTTTCACATATTATTGTTTATTAGTCTGTATATCAAATATTAAATATTTTGAACGTACAAAAACGTTCACTTTTCAAATATCGGATATAAATTCATAAACATCAATTATATCATACTGAGCCAAGCTATTAAAATTAAAGTTCATCAATGTTCTTTTTTTAACTGTAAATATAATTTATATAATGAGATATTTGGGTAAATAAAACAATATACGAGATGTTCTATGCAAGAAATATATCTTATTCTTTATTTATTTACACATTTTTCACATCTTTATTTACAAAAATTGTCCTTGATCAGAATCTTTGAACTTGTGATTCTTCAACTCCTTTAAGCTCGGCCATTAGTCTGTTGTAGAGTTCTTCCCCACACTCTTTAGGACCGATGCTTTCAAATAATTTAATAAATGAGTATTCGTAATTTCTAACTTTGTTGCAAACGCTACAATCAGAACCACAAGCAGCTGTCTCTGTACGGTCTCTCTTAAATTTTATATTTTCTACATCCTCGACCAGTTCAGCCATTCTTTGAAGTTTTTCTTCAGCTTCTGGACTCCAGCTAGGTTTTGCAAATCTCAGCTCAAACATGACCATCAGCAAGTTTGCATACATTGTACCTGTAGTGATAGTGTTGTTACCCGGATACATCTGGGTCGGAGTGTGATAAAGTGTCTGAACAATACCTTTATATAACCTGAAAACTGTATTGAAAAAGTGGTGGGTGGATAGTAACAGATTTATATAAAGTGTTGTCAAAATCGAACGGTTATGCTTAAATAGGATCCAGAAGTTGTTATTTTATCTTTAAGATACTGTTTCATATAAACAATTCACTCTTAACAAGTGTGATAATATATAACTCACATATGTTTACTATAGTACAAACAATTTTTAATAAATTAATAATTCTGGTTTTTGAAGCTAAAAATACATATTTGAATGAAAATAATTTACGTTAAATTTCAATACTCATAACCTATATAAAAAGTCATGTGATATTTTTGTTATTTTTAGTATTATAAAAATTAAAGAATATGAAACTAAATCAACTGCCATGATGCTATTAAAAGAATCTCAGCCATATTACAGTTGTATTATTTTTTGTCTTTAGTTAGCATACATTTTTATTTATTTTTTACCCCAAAAAAACTTGATATAATTTGTTTGTAACTTGGTTACTTTTAGTTGACAAGGCTCATACATTGTAAAAACTGTACATTGTGAAGCCAAATAAATGAATTTGAATGTGAAGTGCAATTGAACATTCAATACACTCCCTTTTATCCAAATAATGAACTTTATACTTTAGGTAACACTAAAAAACCTTATACTTTACGAACAAAACTATACATTGTTTATCTATGTAAATACAAATGTACATAACTAGATTTTATATTCGTATATCACATTCAAGTATGTAGGATTAACATAATGAACTTGGGTATAGGGCATTTATTTTATGTTACCTATTTACGTTGTATTCATGTTATTTATATTAATATGGAATAGAAACTGTAATTTGGATAATAATTTATTTCTCAAATACAGTGAATTATTAGCATTGCTATTAAGTAACACTCAAATAATAATATGGAATGCAAACTATAAGTTACTTTGAAAGCTAATTCCCATTCACTTTGTATTATTACTATTGATATTAAGAGGCGTTCAAAATAATTCATATGACGTTTGTATTAATAAAACCATATGTCTATTTAAACTAGCATTGTTTCCTCTTAAATATAGTTTTCCATGCCAAGGAAAATAACAAATATGTTTTAATTGTCTATGTTACAATAGACATGTGTTGTTGTGTAAAATTTAAAATAAATACTACCACTTTAAAACGTTCAACTGTTTATTCTCCTCCAACTTAATTGTTGTACATTACAAGTTATGTGTTCTGAATAAGTATTTTATAGATAAAAAACATTTATTGAAAAAAGTTTCGTTGAATCACAGAAATATAATTACGTAATATGTTTAATGTTTAAGGCTTGGATATAAATGAAACATATTACTTATAGTAAAATTTCTTTATTCAAAACAATACAGTTTAAAACAATCGTTATAAACTCAATTTGTCCTACTTTATACATTTTTTTCTTCAGTTAGTATACATTTTTATTTGTTTTTTCCCTCAAAAACTAGATATGATTTGTTTGCAACATGGTTAGTTTTGAATGTTAAGTGCAGTTGACCATTCAATATACTCCCTTTCATCCAAATAATGAACTTTAGTTTAAGTAACACTAAAAAATCATATACTGTACGAACAAAACTATACTTAGTCTAGGTGTGTAAATACAAATGTACATAACTAGACTTTATATTCGTATAATACATTTAAGTATGTAGAATTAACATAATGAACTTAGGTATAGGGTATTTATTTTATTTTACGATACCTATTTACGTTGTATTCATGTTATTTATGTATTTAATTTGGAATGGAAACTGTAATTTAGATAATAATTTATTTCTCATACACAGGGAATTATTAGCATTGATATTAAGTAACACTCAAATTATAATATGGAATGCAAACTATAAATTACTTTCAAAGCTAATTCCCATTCACTTTATGTTATTACAATTGCTATTGAGAGGCATTCAAGATAATTCATATGACGTTTGTATAAATGAAACCATATGTCTATTTTAAACTAGCCAGGTCAGAGGATTAAGGTAATGAAGAAAGCAGATGCCGTTCAAAGACAAATACAGCACACTAATTGTAATTTATTACAAATGAAGTAACCAAAACCACAATTGTTAAATGTAATGTTTGTTGTTGCGTTAAATAAATGAGAATGGTAATTTTGCACTTTATTGTTTTCTCTTAAATATATTTTTCCATGCCAAGGAAAATAACAAATATGTTTAAAATGTCTATGGTACAATAGAAATGTGTTGTGTAATATTTAAAATAAATACTATCACTTTAAAACGTTCAACTGTTTATTCTCCTCCAACAAAATTTTTTTACATTACAAATTATATGTTCTGAATAAGTAATTTATAGATATAGAACATTTATTTAGAAAAGTTTCGTTGAATCACAGAAATATTATTAAGTATAATTTAATACTGATATGTTTAATGTTTAAGGCTTGGAGATATATGAAACATATTACTAATAGTAAAATTTCTTTATTCAAAATATTAGTATAGTAAAACAATCGTTATAAACTCAATTTAGCCTACTTTAAATGTACGTTTAGTTTAAAATATAATGCATAGTTACATTACGTATTGTATATTAAATTTTTACTATTTAAATTAAAGAATATCACAAAGACAGGTAGAGTAGCTTACGGTAACTTTTTAGAACAAATTCATTGAATTCGAACTGTACACAAACACATATAAAGGGGCTTATATTACTAAGTATACTGTATAATTTATAATTTTTATATCGAATATTTAATGTTAAACAGGAAATCCAATTTGTATTGTACTCATGCTATAATAAATCAATTTCAGCATTAGCCTCTTACTTTATCTATGGTTATCTTGACTTATTAGTACGGGTCATCGTGCTAAGGTTAACTATTTTGCATTCACACTAGTTATTAGAAACAATCTTATTTTATTAACAATATTGTTAGGCTCGTTTGTGTGTCCTTTTCCTTTACATACATATTCGTAAATAATTCTTCATATTTTTTGTTCCTATAACTGATACGTTATAGGTTCTAAATTGACTAATAAGACAGCGCATGAGATATAAAGTACCATTACAATTTTATAATTTAATTTAATATTATTTAACATTAAATATTCGCTATAAAAATTATAAATTATACAGTATACTTAGTAATATAAGCCCCTTTATATGTGTTTGTGTACAGTTCGAATTCAATGAATTTGTGCTAAAAAGTTACCGTAAGCTACTCTACCTGTCTTTGTGATATTCTTTAATTTAAATAGTAAAAATTTAATATACAATACGTAATGTAACTATGCATTATATTTTAAACCAAACGTACATTTAAAGTAGGCTAAATTGAGTTTATAACGATTGTTTTACTATACTAATATTTTGAATAAAGAAATTTTACTATTAGTAATATGTTTCATATATCTCCAAGCCTTAAACATTAAACATATCAGTATTAAATTATACTTAATAATATTTCTGTGATTCAACGAAACTTTTCTAAATAAATGTTCTATATCTATAAATTACTTATTCAGAACATATAATTTGTAATGTAAAAAAATTTAGTTGGAGGAGAATAAACAGTTGAACGTTTTAAAGTGATAGTATTTATTTTAAATATTACACAACACATTTCTATTGTACCATAGACATTTTAAACATATTTGTTATTTTCCTTGGCATGGAAAAATATATTTAAGAGAAAACAATAAAGTGCAAAATTACCATTCTCATTTATTTAACGCAACAACAAACATTACATTTAACAATTGTGGTTTTGGTTACTTCATTTGTAATAAATTACAATTAGTGTGCTGTATTTGTCTTTGAACGGCATCTGCTTTCTTCATTACCTTAATCCTCTGACCTGGCTAGTTTAAAATAGACATATGGTTTCATTTATACAAACGTCATATGAATTATCTTGAATGCCTCTCAATAGCAATTGTAATAACATAAAGTGAATGGGAATTAGCTTTGAAAGTAATTTATAGTTTGCATTCCATATTATAATTTGAGCGTTACTTAATATCAATGCTAATAATTCCCTGTGTATGAGAAATAAATTATTATCTAAATTACAGTTTCCATTCCAAATTAAATACATAAATAACATGAATACAACGTAAATAGGTATCGTAAAATAAAATAAATACCCTATACCTAAGTTCATTATGTTAATTCTACATACTTAAATGTATTATACGAATATAAAGTCTAGTTATGTACATTTGTATTTACACACCTAGACTAAGTATAGTTTTGTTCGTACAGTATATGATTTTTTAGTGTTACTTAAACTAAAGTTCATTATTTGGATGAAAGGGAGTATATTGAATGGTCAACTGCACTTAACATTCAAAACTAACCATGTTGCAAACAAATCATATCTAGTTTTTGAGGGAAAAAACAAATAAAAATGTATACTAACTGAAGAAAAAAATGTATAAAGTAGGACAAATTGAGTTTATAACGATTGTTTTAAACTGTATTGTTTTGAATAAAGAAATTTTACTATAAGTAATATGTTTCATTTATATCCAAGCCTTAAACATTAAACATATTACGTAATTATATTTCTGTGATTCAACGAAACTTTTTTCAATAAATGTTTTTTATCTATAAAATACTTATTCAGAACACATAACTTGTAATGTACAACAATTAAGTTGGAGGAGAATAAACAGTTGAACGTTTTAAAGTGGTAGTATTTATTTTAAATTTTACACAACAACACATGTCTATTGTAACATAGACAATTAAAACATATTTGTTATTTTCCTTGGCATGGAAAACTATATTTAAGAGGAAACAATGCTAGTTTAAATAGACATATGATTTTATTAATACAAACGTCATATGAATTATTTTGAATGCCTCTTAATATCAATAGTAATAATACAAAGTGAATGGGAATTAGCTTTCAAAGTAACTTATAGTTTGCATTCTATATTATTATTTGAGTGTTACTTAATAGCAATGCTAATAATTCACTGTATTTGAGAAATAAATTACTATCCAAATTACAGTTTCTATTCCATATTAATATAAATAACATGAATACAACGTAAATAGGTATCATAAAATAAATGCTATATACCCAAGTTCATTATGTTAATCCTACATACTTGAATGTAATATACGAATATAAAGTCTAGTTATGTACATTTATTTTGTATTTACATGGATAAACAATGTAAAGTTTTGTTCGTAAAGTATAAGGTTTTTTAGTGTTACCTAAAGTATAAAGTTCATTATTTGGATAAAAGGGAGTGTATTGAATGTTCAATTGCACTTCAAATTCAAATTCATTTATTTGGCTTCACAATGTACAGTTTTTACAATGTATGAGCCTTGTCAACTAAAAGTAACCAAGTTACAAACAAATTATATCAAGTTTTTTTGGAGAAAAAAATAAATAAAAATGTATGCTAACTAAAGACAAAAAATAATACAACTGTAATATGGCTGAGATTCTTTTAATAGCATCATGGCAGTTGATTTAGTTTCATATTCTTTAATTTTTATAATACTAAAAATAACAAAAATATCACATGACTTTTTATATAGGTTATGAGTATTGAAATTTAACGTAAATTATTTTCATTCATATATGTATTTTTAGCTTCAAAAACCAGAATTATTAATTTATTAAAAATTGTTTGTACTATAGTAAACATATGTGAGTTATATATTATCACACTTGTTAAGATTGAACTGTTTGTATGAAACAGTATCTTTAAGATAAAAAACAACTTCTGAATCCTATTGTACCGGGTCTTGGACCGGTACAGTTTCGTTTTTTCGTTGTTGTCTGCCAGGCTGCCTGAGATTCGCTTTTGCCCGGCGATTTGCGTACTTTGGTAGCCGTTGGCCCAGTTCCGTTTCGTTCCGTGTTCCTGCAGCTTCGGTCAGGTTGGCCTGTCTTCAGTTGTCTTGTGCTGCCTGCAGAATCTAGTCATGTTCAGATAGACACTCTAAAACTCCAGGGTCCTTGAGTAGGACGTTTCTGCCCTCGGCCTGCCGTCCGGGGATTGTCTACCATCTGCACTGCTAGCCTGGCCTGAGGACCATGTTGGAGTCTGGAGTCGCCAGCTACCCGCTCTAGATCTGTGGTGGTAGAAGTCTTCTGTCCTCAGGTCAGTGTGTTCCTTTTATTTCCCGGCGGCTGAGCTGAGGGGTTTTGGATGGCCTTCAAAGAAAGAAGAAAAAAAACATGTTTGTGGAACTTTATGTGGCCTAGGCCTAAACTGCTAAACTTGGACAGTGATTTCATACCACAGCCATTGGGGACTTATATATTTTTTATTAAAGGGAAAAACCTTTTTAAAATACACAAAGATTTTGTTGATGTTAATATTTATTTATTTATATTTATTGTTATTTAGTTTAATTAGTTTATTTGGTTGTTACATTTGTTTAGATTTTTATATTTGTTAGGTCCCCATTGTTAAATCATGTTATTATTTATTCAGATGTTTAGGCCTAGTTATTGTTATTTATTTTTTGGGTTACGTGTATTAGGGGTGTTTGGAAGTGAATTTTTACTCGAACGGTACCGTGTTATATTTTCTTTTAAATTATTTAATTTTTAAACTTTCACCAAAAGGGGATTATTGTTCTTTTGCTTAACTTTTAATTCGGAGCTGCCCAGGGATTCCGGCTTACTCCCTGGCCCGGTGGAATCAAGGGATGCGGGCCAAATTGCCGGTGTAATTGGTGATACCAAAAATTTTTTAATTTTCTTCACTTTTAGTCGGGGCCTATTAAATTTTTCTTACGTTTTGGGGTGTCTCAGGCTAAACTGCAGATAGGCCATACAGTTTGTTAATTGTAGTTTTGGTATTTGTAGCGTTTGTTATTATTGTGTGTATCTTGTTAATTTAGTGTTTATGGTTATTGATTTAAGTGCTAATTTACTGTTTTGGCCTTCTGCCGTTTTGATTAATTAATTATTTTGATTTTTTGGTAATAAACTAGTTTTGCTCAGCTGCCGAGTGTTATTTTGACCCTCCAACTGCCACCCGTGATCCCATCGCTCGACTTGTTTTGAGCCATCCCCCAGTTGGCACGCTTTCCAGCTTTGGTGGGGGGATGGGTCTCAATTGGTAGCAGAGCGTGGTTGCCTAAAAAAAAAAAAAAAAAAAAAAAAAAAAAAAAAAAAAAAATCTCACTTGGTTGTTGACGGTGGGTGTTTGCCTGTTAGTAGGTCATGGTTGGCCGACCTACCGTCAAGGTGTCTTGGTAATACGTAGAAAAAAAAAAAGAAACAAATAAATAATTATTTAAAAAGAAAAACAATTAAAAACCAAATAAATCATTTAACTTTGTATTAAAAAAAAAAAAAAAAAAAAAAAAAAAAAAAAAAAAAAAAAAAAAACCTAGGCAATCCGCTTGGTTACTTTGTTGAATGGGTTTCATGGGTGGATTGGAGTGGTCGGCAGTGGCTCGGTAGGCTGAGGGTTTAGTTCGTCTTGGACCCTGGAGTTGTCGTTTTTGTGTGTATTGTTGAGAATTTTTGTTTTGCGAGATGGCCTATCTGCAGAATGTTGCGCTCCTAGTCAAGGAGGAGTTGATTTTCGAATTGAGGTCGCGGGGTGTGACTCCGGAAGGGGATGTTTTGAATCTCCGGAGGTTGCTGCGGGAGCAGTTGTCCGCGGGTACGGCGGTGGATTGGTCTGACTTGCTGGAGGTTGGTGATGAGTTGGGGATTTGTAAACGGAAGGTGGAAGATTGGGAAGGGGTGTTAGAGGATTTGCAGTTTGAACCTCCAGTAGGTCGTGACCGGGCCTGCCGCCTTGCACGTTTGGGGCATCTGCTTGCCCGTTTAAGGCTGGTCAACCGGGCGCCGGGGTTGGAACCGTCGGATAGGACGTGGATCCTGGAGAGTTTGTCTAGGCTGGAAGAGATTTTTCAGGCACTCTCCGGTTCCACGACTCCTACGGGTCTGGGTCAGCGGCCTACTTTCGCGCTTTCACCTAACGTGTCGAGGCCGCAGGCTGAGACACCGGCTCTCACTGTGCCTGAGGTTCCTTCTGAGCCTGCAGGCGTTTCTGTTGAGGTTGCTTGTGGTTCGGCTCCAGCTGCCGTTCCTACTACTTCTTTGGGTTCCCTGAGGTACCGAGGGTTCTCCCCTGCCTGGGTGTGTTGAGGTTTGCAGAGGGAGGTTGTACCGGGTCTTGGACCGGTACAGTTTCGTTTTTTCGTTGTTGTCTGCCAGGCTGCCTGAGATTCGCTTTTGCCCGGCGATTTGCGTACTTTGGTAGCCGTTGGCCCAGTTCCGTTTCGTTCCGTGTTCCTGCAGCTTCGGTCAGGTTGGCCTGTCTTCAGTTGTCTTGTGCTGCCTGCAGAATCTAGTCATGTTCAGATAGACACTCTAAAACTCCAGGGTCCTTGAGTAGGACGTTTCTGCCCTCGGCCTGCCGTCCGGGGATTGTCTACCATCTGCACTGCTAGCCTGGCCTGAGGACCATGTTGGAGTCTGGAGTCGCCAGCTACCCGCTCTAGATCTGTGGTGGTAGAAGTCTTCTGTCCTCAGGTCAGTGTGTTCCTTTTATTTCCCGGCGGCTGAGCTGAGGGGTTTTGGATGGCCTTCAAAGAAAGAAGAAAAAAAACATGTTTGTGGAACTTTATGTGGCCTAGGCCTAAACTGCTAAACTTGGACAGTGATTTCATACCACAGCCATTGGGGACTTATATATTTTTTATTAAAGGGAAAAACCTTTTTAAAATACACAAAGATTTTGTTGATGTTAATATTTATTTATTTATATTTATTGTTATTTAGTTTAATTAGTTTATTTGGTTGTTACATTTGTTTAGATTTTTATATTTGTTAGGTCCCCATTGTTAAATCATGTTATTATTTATTCAGATGTTTAGGCCTAGTTATTGTTATTTATTTTTTGGGTTACGTGTATTAGGGGTGTTTGGAAGTGAATTTTTACTCGAACGGTACCGTGTTATATTTTCTTTTAAATTATTTAATTTTTAAACTTTCACCAAAAGGGGATTATTGTTCTTTTGCTTAACTTTTAATTCGGAGCTGCCCAGGGATTCCGGCTTACTCCCTGGCCCGGTGGAATCAAGGGATGCGGGCCAAATTGCCGGTGTAATTGGTGATACCAAAAATTTTTTAATTTTCTTCACTTTTAGTCGGGGCCTATTAAATTTTTCTTACGTTTTGGGGTGTCTCAGGCTAAACTGCAGATAGGCCATACAGTTTGTTAATTGTAGTTTTGGTATTTGTAGCGTTTGTTATTATTGTGTGTATCTTGTTAATTTAGTGTTTATGGTTATTGATTTAAGTGCTAATTTACTGTTTTGGCCTTCTGCCGTTTTGATTAATTAATTATTTTGATTTTTTGGTAATAAACTAGTTTTGCTCAGCTGCCGAGTGTTATTTTGACCCTCCAACTGCCACCCGTGATCCCATCGCTCGACTTGTTTTGAGCCATCCCCCAGTTGGCACGCTTTCCAGCTTTGGTGGGGGGATGGGTCTCACTATTTAAGCATAACCGTTCGATTTTGACAACATTTTATATACATCTGTTACTATCCACCCACCACTTTTTCAATACAGTTTTCAGGTTATATAAAGGTATTGTTCAGACACTTTATCACACTCCGACCCAGATGTATCCGGGTAACAACACTATCACTACAGGTACAATGTATGCAAACTTGCTGATGGTTATGTTTGAGCTGAGATTTGCAAAACCTAGCTGGAGTCCAGAAGCTGAAGAAAAACTTCAAAGAATGGCTGAACTGGTTGAGGATGTAGAAAATATAAAATTTAAGAGAGACCGTACAGAGACAGCTGCTTGTGGTTCTGATTGTAGCGTTTGCAACAAAGTTAGAAATTACGAATACTCATTTATTAAATTATTTGAAAGCATCGGTCCTAAAGAGTGTGGGGAAGAACTCTACAACAGACTAATGGCCGAGCTTAAAGGAGTTAAAGAATCACAAGTTCAAAGATTCTGATCAAGGACAATTTTTGTAAATAAAGATGTGAAAAATGTGTAAATAAATAAAGAATAAGATATATTTCTTGCATAGAACATCTCGTATATTGTTTTATTTACCCAAATATCTCATTATATAAATTATATTTACAGTTAAAAAAAGAACATTGATGAACTTTAATTTTAATAGCTTGGCTCAGTATGATATAATTGATGTTTATGAATTTATATCCGATATTTGAAAAGTGAACGTTTTTGTACGTTCAAAATATTTAATATTTGATATACAGACTAATAAACAATAATATGTGAAACACTATAAAGTAAGTTAAAGCTCATAATGGATATCTCAGAAGTGTATTATATTTACAAGGCTTGTATATTCTAGTCTACTAAGTCGTTTTAGTTTGTAATTTACATGAAAGTATATTTATAAATGGACTGACCAATTTAACTAAGTTGGTCGTATTTGTTTTGTCATGTTTACCGAAATAAATTATACAAGTAGCATACTATGTAACATTCAATTCACTATGTAGTTATTAACGGAATTATAAAATTGTTGTTTTATCCGTTTGATTATCTTTACAAAATAGGAAAAAACCTGCTTTACACTGAGCGCCATTCATATTTAAATCATTTCGCTAAGTTTTAATAGAGTAGTTGAATACGTATGAAGATCTCCTCTTTTAGAAATAAAAAATGTTTCGTTCATTTAATATCTAGTTATATTTACAGAACTGCAAGCTCTGATATGTAAAGCATTACATTTTATTTGAAGCTCTTATGCATAGTATCCTAATGGTGATATAAGAAGTGTATCATTTGTATAATACCTTCATTTTTTATCCTAAACTAATTTAGTTGGCCATTTAAAAGAAATCGATTGATTCATACATTTTTGCGATGTTGATGTCTTGTATTAATTCACATTTATGAGGTCATTGAGGTGGATTATTGTAACTTAGATAACATAAAACTGTACTTGAACAGCAAGTACTATGCATATGATAGTTTCAATGGAAATAAATCAATTTTATATTATATGTATACAAGGTTTTAATTGTCATATTACATAGGTGGTAATGGACAGCCTTGTTTGGATAAACTGACTTTCCAAGAGAAGACACCTTTATACCAATATACCATAGGATACAACGGCGTATTGTCTGATCATTCATGATCCATTAGTCTAATATACACCATTGTGCGGTATCGTAAAAAAGATTATTTGAAATAAATATATGTATTTATAAAAAATGAAGTCTTAGAATGATTGTCCTTTTATAATTGTTGTATATGAACGTTTTTGTCCATTCAAAATATTTAATATTTGATCAGATATACAGATTATTAAACAATAATATGTAAAGCACTATAAAGCAAGTTGCAACCTTGCTGATAATGGATATCTCAGAAGTGTATTATATTTACAAGGCTTGTATATTCTAGTCTGTCATTTTAGTTTGTAATTTACATAAGTGTATATTTATAAATGGACTGACATCAGTTCAATGTAACTAAGTTGGTCATATATGTTTTGTAATATACATTTTATCCCTAGTTTTATCATGTTTACCAAAATAAATTATACACTTAAAATCAGTCATAAGCAAAAGACTATTCTATAAACTATTAACATAATATGTAAAATTCAATTCACTATGTAGTTAACGGAATTATAAATTGTTGCTTTATCTGTCCAATTATCTTTACAAAATAGGAAAAAACCTGCTTTACACTGATTGTCATGCATATTTAAATCGTTTCGCTAAGTTTTAATAAAGTAGTTGAATACGTATGAGGATCCTTTCATTGAGAAATAAAAAAAATGTTTCGTTCATTTAATGTCTAGATTTACAGAACTGCAAGATCCAATATGTGAAGCAGATTAGACTAAAATTTTATTTAAAGCTCTTATGTATAACATCCTAATAGAGATCTCAGAAATGTATCATCTGTATAGTACCTTCATTTTCTATCCCAAACTAATTTAGTTGGTCATTTAAAATTAATCGATGGATTTATAAATTTATGTGACTTAGATATCTTATATTAATTCACAAATATAGAAAGTAACTAAACATACACCCAGTTACTTGTTAGTTATTAAAAAAATGTAAATATAACTGTAAAATCATGTTATATCTTATAAATACAGTATTTTATATTACTGTTAAGTAAATATACGATAGTAGAGAATAGGTCTTGATATAAAGCTCTTAAACGACTAATCATAGTATTTGTTAACTCAAATGTAAAAAATTCAGAATAGTTAACTATTAAAACATTGGTGTTTTAGTCATTTATTGGCAATGTTTATCACGCAGAAAATGTTCATGAAAAACTAAAATTTAATTACATAAAACTAGAATGAACGTAATTGAAAATCAATTTAATTTAAAAACACATATTTTTATTAATTTAGTTACTCATATATGACCTTTTTGTCCGATTTACTTAGGTTTCAAAGTTAATATAATTGGTATATTTAGTTTAGACTTCTAGTTCGAGTGTGCTATCATATCACTTGACCCCACTTGAACCGAAACCGTTCTATCACATAGTCAGCTTAATTATTAATCTATATTTCTTTTATTTTCATCAATGCCACAGACTTGCATTTATTTGCATTATACTAATAAGAAATGAAACTATACCGAATATAGAAGATATGTAAACAAAAGAAGTATATACTTAAACGGTTGATTTGGTATACCCTATGTTATACAAATTATTTAAACATAACATCCATTATAGTATTTACTCACACGGCTCATTTTAAGAGAAAACAATATAAAGTATTATTCTTAGATATGAGAAGGCAGCACAAAATTGAACGTATTCTAAGGTGAATGTGAGTAGTATGAGCATGGATAACCAATGTAATATTGTTGCTAACGGAGTTTGACTGTTTCATAGAACGGACATTTCATTTAAAGTCTAACAACCAGTGAAATTAAGGGACATAGAGTTGAATCAAAAACACGTATTATTGGTCTAATTTTCAACTAATTGACAAGCCTGATACTCAGTTCTCATCCTTACTCAACATACGGAATTATAAGAAAAGGCAATTATTATTATAAAATTGTCAAAATAATATGCAACATTTAATACACTACACAGTTATTAATGGATTCATAGAATTGTTTTTTTATTTACTTAATTTGTTAATAAGAGAATTTATCTTTACAAAATAGGAAAAACCATGTTATTAACTTAAAGTGCCATTTATAATTAATCGTTTCTCTCAGGAATATTATAATAGTTGGACATGTATGAAGATCCTTTCATGAAGAAATTAAACATTTTTGTCCATTTAATATTTACATAACTGTAATCTCTAATGTGTTTAACATATTGGATTTAAATTTTACGTAAGGCTCTTATGTGTAAGATCCTAATGGAAATCTGAAATAAATGCTACATATTGTAATATTACATATGTCTAAATATGGCTCGTAATTCAAAATTATTCGATTGTTTTAACTAACGTGTGAGGGAATAATAATTGAACTCCTTAACTCATAATTTTACATATCTGAAATGAAATTTATGTTGAATTTAACATCTATATTGTATTATTCCATTTTTATATTGTTTTTCCCCCGTTCTAAGTGAGCCAATGAGTTTAGTTTTTATTTAATGATTAAATCAGTGTCAAGGTATAACTTTTTATTGCGATAAACGTTTAATATATCTTATTTAAAACCAAAACATATAATAATGCAGTTATCTTGACCTTACTTAAATAAATTATTCGTGATGAATCGGTCACAAGTTTTTTTTTTAAATTATTTGAAAGTTCGATTTTTTCAATACGTGTTTGTGATATTTGTTGAAATTAAAACGAATTTTTATATGAATTTTATATCTGCCTCACTACCACATATATTAAAAATAAACATTCTTACAAATATTTACCAATTGATTTAACTTTGGTTGTTGTTGTTGAGATACATGTATGTACAGATGAAGTTTCCGCTCTTTGCAGATTTTTATTGACTTATATAAATTTTTATATCTGCCTCACTACCACATATATTAAAAATAAACATTCTTACAAATATTTACCAATTGATTTAACTTTGGTTGTTGTTGTTGAGATACATGTATGTACAGATGAAGTTTCCGCTCTTTGCAGATTTTTATTGAATAATATGAATTTTTATATCTGCCTCACTACCACATATATTAAAAATAAACATTCTTACAAATATTTACCAATTGATTTAACTTTGGTTTTTGTTGTTGAGATACATGTATGTACAGATGAAGTTTCCGCTCTTTGCAGATTTTTATTGACTTATATAAATTTTTATATCTGCCTCACTACCACATATATTAAAAATAAACATTCTTACAAATATTTACCAATTGATTTAACTTTGGTTGTTGTTGTTGAGATACATGTATGTACAGATGAAGTTTCCGCTCTTTGCAGATTTTTATTGAATAATATGAATTTTTATATCTGCCTCACTACCACATATATTAAAAATAAACATTCTTACAAATATTTACCAATTGATTTAACTTTGGTTTTTGTTGTTGAGATACATGTATGTACAGATGAAGTTCCGTTCTTTGCAGATTTTTATTGAATTATATGAATTTTTATATCTGTCTTACCATTGTCTTACTACCACAAGTCCACATGATGAAACATTGCATCAGCAAAATTGGACTTGGACAATTTCATACCATACAAATACATTAGTTGGTTTTAAAAAAGACAGTATTTTTTATAGAGTTTTCAGTATTTAATAATCGACATTATTATACTTTATTCTTAAATAACATTTAAATATTGTCCGACTTATTACTTCAAAAATATCTGCAATACAACTTCTCCTTACGATTTTTAAATAATTAATTAAATATTACTATAACTTATCCCATAACAGAATTTAAATATTGTGTTACTTATGTCATTACAAAAATATAGAATAGTATATTACCTTAGGATTTTTAAATACTAAATTAATTATTAAATAAAATATGCTTTTTATTTTCTATACATCTGCTAAATATATGGAAAAAACCACTTAAATATGGAATACGAACAACATGCAATGAAAAACAAAGTATCAGGCTAGCAGAAATTAGCAGCAGTCACATAATCAGTTCGCGAGGCAGTCGGACTATCTTACGGAGAGGTCGCCGGGTCGCGCTGATTCGATAGTGACACTTTGTATGCCGCAGGCGGCAACTGTAACATTGATAACTCCTACCAGTCTTTGCTCTCCTAATACTCAAATGTATTAAAACATAAAAATTTAACTTAAATTAATACATATTAACAAATATACATTTATTATTGTAATACAAATAAATAAATATAAATGTGTTAGCTGTTTCAAAGATATTCTAACTGATTTATATATAAAAATTAATTGCATTTATTATAGTACAACGAAAATAGTGATTTATTATGAACAATGTACTTCATATAGTATATAAGTATAATATTGAAATAAAATATGTACACAGAAAAACCAGAATCCTTTTTAATCTGTTTAAATTTATCGTCATAACAATTATTATATTATAACGTGACAAAGAATAAATATCGATGCACTTTTTATAGTACACAGATTTACTATAGTATACTACGAATGAAAGCATAAGTTGGCTATATACATTATATGTGAAGGAAAACAAGGTAAAATAATATTACTGTAACACCGAAAAACGCATTTGTATTTATTAAAAAAGAGAAAAAAATCATATATATATGTATTTTATATAGTATAATGCAAATAATCGTGTGAGTTAGCAACACTGTGAAAAAACAGTTGGTACATTTTATATAATATAAAGAAAAACCGATTTTGTTTGAACAAACTAATACTATATTAAATACGAATTATTAGAAAAATACATTTTATATAGTACTAATGCATCTGGCTCGGCGTAAGCGAAGCGAATCACATCAGCTGGTACTAGCAGACGACAAACCAACAGATTTTTTTTACATCTGGTTTAAATGGTCATAACAAATTAATACTATATTAAATACAAATTATTGCGCCAATGGTCGAGTTCAGAGTTCTTACCAAGTTCTGTTCTCCTAATACTTAACGACCAGTTTTAACGTATGTATTAACGCGTTTGTATTTAATATAGTATAATTTAATAATCGTATATGTATTTATTATAGTTTTAACGTAAAAGGATAACGAATTTAAATTAATATTACTGTAACACCGAAAAAACGCGTTTGTATTTAATATAGTATAATTTAATAATCGTATATGTATTTATTATAGTATAATGTAATAAATCGTGTGAGTTGGTAGCACTGACATATATTTTTTTTTTGGCAATTAATCGTGCGAGTTGGTAACACTGTGAAAAAAAAAAAACAGTTGGTACATTTTATATAGTATAAAGAGAAACTGAATTGTTTTTTTTTTTCGACAGTAATACTATATTAAATACGAATTATTGGGAGAAAAAAAATATATACATTTCATATAGTATAAATGCATCTGGCTCGAGGCGGCGGCGGACGTCACACACGTTCTTCTGCCGCTACTTACGTTACCCTCTCGGGTGTGTCACTGTGCTGCGGTGGTATCGACTCCGTTTCACAAACGGAAGGTTCTAGGATCGATCCCGGCACCGGTCTTCGACACTTTTTGCCACAGCTTCAAATAAATACAATTAATTTTAATAAATACGGCGTGACGTCACACCAAAACAACACTGACCTAGGACAACGTCATCGCGGGGGGTCCACGTGCTTGTAGTAAACAATAGTATGTGTGTACTACTGACAGAAAAAAGAGCGCGAAAACGGCATGACGTCACACCAAAACAACACTGACCTACGACAACGTCGCGGGGGGTCCACGTGCTCGTAGTAAACTTGACCTTCAAGGTCACCACGTGGTGATTATCAATGAAAGGTCAACGACCTTGCTGATTATCAGTTGTAAACAATAGTAAAGTTGACCTCTGGGGTCAACACGTGGTGATAACACTGATAACAGAGGTCAAAAGGTCTCCCAGAACCCGCGTTTTACACTACTCACATTCATTGTCCATATCACCAATCGCCACTTTGGAATGATCAAAATATTTAACGTCGGGTTCATACTCAAATGCTAGACGACGGAATGTATGCGATATAAAAGCTCGATGCACTTGTTGTCGTCGTATGTCATTTTCTCTGCTTCAACTACGTATCGACGCGCTTGTCTTTGTTGTAGTCGTCTTTCTTCATTTCTTTCAGCGCGATCATCTTGTGACTGTGATGCGCGCAATTGCGACATGTTCACGCGCACAACTTCATTTTCCTGTTGAATTTGGACGTCTGTCCTTTGGGCTCTTAGATTTCGCCTTTGTATAGCTCCAGCCGTTCGACGGCCCAAATTTGACCCTCTTCGCCTTGCTGGCATTGTTCACTGTAAAAACACAGATTAAACTAAAATACTTAACCATAAATTTCAAAATTAGTGAACCACTAACTACATTACAAAACCTGAATAATAACTTCTTAGCAATATAATAACAGCTGTCTTTGTTTTGTTTATAAATATTAAATTACAAATAATAAAAACATGTGATTTAACTTGACATCCAAATGCTCTGTAGAGCCCAAACTCCGAGAATATAGTATTATATGCAGTGTGTTCGGAATTCGTCCGCCATATTGAAACGGATAAGAATTTCGAAACGGGAAATAGTTTACGTCCGATTCGCATACCTACAGAATTTACACACCAAATTTCATAACGATCGGTGAAGTCGTTCCGGAGGAGTTTGCAGACAAACACTGTGACACGAGAATTTTATATATTAGATTATTTTGCTACGATGAGTCAAGGGATTTTCGAAACACTAAATCAAGATTATTTATCAACATAAACAGAATTTGTGAAAAAATACAAAATAATAAGGAAAAAGCTTAATCAACAAACCACTACAAATATAAATCAATTCGCAATTGCTGTATTATCTTAAGTTTATAATAGTAATATATCATAACTAATGGTTTTGTAAGGATAATAACGTGACCAAGCGATTGATTTTCCTACCACTAAAAGCCAAGATAGAGTTGAATTTAGGACAAGTATAACAATTTTGTTTGAAGTAGTATATACTTTTGAAATCAAAGTTAAAAAATAGAACATACAGAAACGTTCTTGTCCACCTTGTATTAAACACATCCAAAAACGGAGTTTTGAGTAATACAAATGTAAAGTTAGTAGGTCTTTTGACATGTTTTATAGAAATAGTGTACGAAAACAGGACATCTCATAGAGGTGGCCCACTGTACACACCACTCAAGTATATTTTTTTGTTCGCAAACTGGAATTTATATTTTGGTGTGTTCACAAGCTGCATGCCTTTACACTTGTTCGCAAACAAGACAACTGGCGAGGAGTACAGTTAGTTGTAGTCACGCACCAACCAGAGCGTATGCTGTCACAATACTATGTCGACCGCTGACAAACTTCAAAGACGAGTGTACAACTTGCTCCAAAAGGCTCCCTGGTTGCTATAAAACCAATGGTTTAGTTTAAACGTTTTAAAACTAAAACTGGAAGACTTATCTGGCCTAATATCACTTTTGATATTTTGATACAGGCCTGAATCGTTTCTTATCTAGTAGATTATTAAGTATTTTCTTTTTTGTTGCATGAAATGTGGCCCCCCCTGTGAACTAAGTCTGTGTGGCCCCGGGGCAATTTGGCCCTTTTGCCCCCCCCCCTCTGGGCGGCCCTGGGTAGCCAACGTCTGCATGTCAGGCAAGTACAAAGCCACGCATGCGTAAGCCGTACCCCTCCCCTCCTCTAACCACAAAGCATTTGAAAAGTAACGGTTTCAACAGCTCAAGATATTCCGTGGCTACTGTAATAGTGTTTTCTGGACTTCATAACATCAAAAAATTATGTTCCAAAACTCATTAATTCCTACTAAAAAGTCAATATAAGTAATGGCAACTGCAAAAAACTCTCTAAATCCAACCCCTTTAAACAAAATTTACCAATTCCTCTTTCGCCATTACTTATCCTAATCTCCTTAATTCCAGTATTAAAGTATCATACTTAAAGGCAGTACTGCAACACAACTGGCTAATTCATAACCAATATGATATTCCCTTACACCTTCTAACAGAAAAATGCCAATTTTGTTATTAATTCTGTTGTATTTTGTGTTGTTGTATCTTTGGTTACACTGTATACTTGTGCATCTTAGGAAATGAATTGCTTGTTTACATCAGTAGTCCAGAGGCAGCTTTGTTACAAAGTGGTGTAACGGTGTTATCTCAATAAATTAATTATATTAAATAATAATACAAAATATAACTATATTTAATTCTGTATAAAAATTAATTGGCAATTAATGGCAAATTAACTATAAAAATAAATTATAAAATTAATCATTTGAAAATAGAAATTATGAAAACAAAATAATTAACTCTTACTGCATGGGGAGGTCATGGCGCTAGCTGCACGGAACTTGTCATCCTTTCAAAATCGGGAAAAATCTGTTTATTTCTTTTAATCAAGGCCTAAATATGATGAATATAGCAATATTTTGTTTTTACACTAAGTGGTTTTATTTAAATGGGGTGATGCATTTTTTACATCACTGTGCAATTCAAAAACTTAAGGTATGCATTTATTGCATCACTATGCTTACATGACCACTTTTCAAGGAAACTACACTTTATAAATAAAAATGAAAAATTTAGTTTTAGCCTAATTTAAGTTATTAAACACTAAAACATAGGTAAATAAAAGACTTTTCGGCTGAAATAAGTTTATTTTTCTTAGTTATTCATTCAGATATGAAACATATAATTCTTTGAATGGTAGCGCTAGAAGCAGTCCTTTTCTTTTCCAAGGCACAAAGGTACTTGACAGCTTGAGCAAATCCAAAATGTTTGAACACATTTTTTCTTTGTTCTGCAAAGGATACATCTTCTTCTTGTGCATCTTTCGGGTTGATGAGTAGATCCAGACAGCCTCTGTTCAATTGGCACTCTCTTCTTACACCTGACAGGCTGTTCAATTGTATTCTGTTCATCAGGCAGAGAATCTCCATGACAAAGCCCAGCTACTAATTTCCTACGGAAGGTTTTCAGGTCTAGACGTGCCACAGGTAAACACTTATGAAGAACACAAGCGTTAACAATAGCTGCATCAATCAAGTAAAAAAAAAAATACGATGCCACCACTTCTTACTTTTTCTATCAATTTCATAACAGGCTTTCATTTGATCAAACTTATCTACGCAGTTCATGTTTTGGTTGTAATCAAAAATAGCCGCAGGACATGAAATTGCAATTTTATCCCCACTTTTTTGCCTCCGTTGAACTTTCACAGTTTCTTTAGGATCGTGAAAGTTTGACAGTACATGGACTGCCTTATTGTCCAACCATTTGATTGCAGCGACACCTGCTTCACTTGTGAACCACTGGTGTTCTCCTCTTTCCATCAAAGCAATGTCTTTGAATGATGGTAAATTAATTCTGTCTGGTCTGGTTTAGCTACCTGCAAAAAAGCGCTGTAAATAACTCAAATGTTTGGTATTGACAGCGCCTTTTCCTTGAAAAGTGGTATTTCATATCACTGTTCTATATTTATGAAGAATTAAAATATTTTCCCAAGCGTGATTTATAATATTGTGGTTAGTTAAAAAAAAAAAAAAAAAAAAAACTACAGTGATTGCAAGAAAAACCTTAACTAAGTTTTGTCCCAGTATGTTACGTTTGGACATGGAGTGCACAGTGATGCATTTTTTTTATGTTTGGTAAAACCCATTTTTTACTAATTATTATAATCTAAATATCAAAACCAATAGATTAGATATTTCCGTAAAGAACTTCATAAATCATTACGATTTACTATTCATTAGTCATAAAAGACTCACTTACCGAAGAAATGACGTTACATTTGGACAGAAATGGAATTGCCTGACATCACAAAGAACAACAGAGGATACCGACTGAAAAAGGCGGGAAATGTTTGCATGGATGCTTCTGCCATCTAGGGCAGGGGTCGGCAACTTTAGAAGCTGTGAGGGCCACATATGTATTTAAAATATAATATACATTTTTAATATGTTTGATGCATATGTAGGCCTATATTTATTTTTAAAATGTAAACTGTTTATGGAGCAAGATGTTTAATAATAAATAGAATATATATATATATATATAGGCCCCAAATATTATAACAATAAAAATATTGTTATTAATAAATGAATACATGTTTATTTACACATTGTTTGAACACAATAATTTGAACTAGGAAAAAATACAAAATTTATAATGAAACTAGCTGGTACCCATGCTTCGCAACGGTGAATAGTAGTAAATTTCTTTGTTACTGAATGTATGTAGGCTTACAAAACACATAGTATATAATCAAATAGCATAAATTAAGAGCATCTATATCTATATTTATAAAAGAGGATGTTTGTATATATGTATATATATATATATATATATATATATATATATATATATATATATATATATGTTTGAAGTTTATGCGCTGCCAAACCGTCCAACCGATCACCATGAAACTTTAGGATGTTGTCCTGTATACTCCCGAGATGGTTTTTGTGAAGTTTGATGCAGATCCGTCCACAGGGTCCTGCCCCACGGGCTCTTAAAGATCCCATGTTATTCAAATGGAGAATCTGATTTGTTTACAAAAAACATATGACTGTGTGGTTTAATGTAGTTTGAATGCAGATTGAAGTTCTCACAACAGTACTGTATATGTTTTGATTTATTGTAGTTCTACATTTCACCTTGAGGGTGTAGCACACACTACAAAAAACCTTTACATTTATACACCAAATAAGAAGACCAAAAATATTGTTTACCCTCTTGCACTCATTTAATAAATAATGGTTTTTTTCTATAATTCTTTTTGTTGCTTTATTTTGATATGTCAATGAAAACTGAAAGGCGAGACAATGTCCGCCGGGTTCAGCTAGTATATTATAATTTCTAAAGTACTTTTTTTTGTCGGTACGCCATAACTTCCTAAATTCTTCACCAATTTTCATAAATGAGGTGTCATTTTAAAGCTTTTTTTACCCACTACTTGATGAAAATATACAAATCTCTCATTTTCCAATAGTTTTTTTTGAAAAACGACCTATTATATCATTCTGCAAGTAATTTAAACTTGAAATGTTTATTTACATTATTCGATCAGCTGTAACATGTGAATTAAATAAATCAAAACAAACATAATCACATCAAACATAGTGTTTAATTAAAGAGGTACTTTGAATTTGTAAATAGCTTAACCTAACATTTATAAAATAAATTATATTAAATTTAAACTCACATATTTTATTTCTTCTTTAATCCATATTTACATTAGGTTAAATTGCACTCTAACTATGCTTTACTAACTATACTGTGTGCACTTTAATTAAGAGGGATTAAAGAGAATACAGTGCGAATGCTTCGCACGGGTCGGCTAGTATAATACAAAATCATAGAATCAGAAAAGTGTCAACAATGATGTATGAATATTATAAGTTTATAAATTGTTTCCTCAGATTAGGTGTTTAGAACTTCCCTGTACACAACATTCTTGGTTTTGCCGCATGGCTGAAGGATGACCAGGTTGTCAGGGGAACTAACCCTAGAACACGCGACATAAAGCTGTCCATGAGAGAAACAATCATTCCTGAGATCCACACCAGCCAGTTTCAAACTCTGTCCCTGTGCTTTATTTATAGTCATTGCATAGCACAATTTGACGGGAAACTGCAGACGTTTGATCTCAAAGTGGTAATCTGATGGGATGAGAGGGATCCGGGGGATGAAGACAATTTCTCCTTGACTAATGCCTGTGAAAATCGTGGCTTCAATGATATGTTTGTGTAGAGTCTTCACTTGAAGCCTGGTACCGTTACACAGTTTTGGAGGGTTTAAGTTGCGCAACAGAATTATTGGAGATCCTATTTTGAGGCTGAGAATGTGAGGTGGTATTCCAGGTGGTTCTAGAGTATGCAAGAACTCTACAGGGTAATTAACAGCATCTTCAGCGTCCAAAACAGAGTCAACAGATTCATACGTTACAACCTTAGTTGGCAGCTTTTCCAAAATAAAGTTGTTTATGTCGTTGGCTGACTCATTAGTTGGAGTAAGAATTGCTCTTTCTTTAAGCCACGAAACACAATTCACTCCCTCTAGATTAATGTTAGGGTATATTCTGTCTGTCAAACTAATCAGGTCTCCTACCACAATGCAGAGGTTGTCAAGAATAGTTATTCTTCCCTCATCTTCCAAGAACAGGCCGTCGCCAATTTGAAGCAATAGGCTTGAAAATGCCTCTGCCTTCAAGTCACTGTGTAGGTGAACTCTCATGTTAACTTTCAAGGACAGCACTTTGATATTAGGCCATAAGAAAGATGATTTAAGACAGGCATTTACTTCATCTGCACGTGTTCCTTTTGGCACAACAGGTAAGGTCTGTCTGAAGTCACCTGACAAAAGCACTGCAACCCATTAGGCGGTTGCATGATTTAATATCTTGGAGCGTCATGTTTAGAGCCTCAATGCCTCCCATATGAGCCATGGTGCATTCATCCCACACGATAAATTTTGCTTCTCGGAGCACATGTGCCATGTCACTCTGCTTGGAGATGTTGCATTGTGGTGACTCAGCATGATTAAGATTTAGAGGCAACTTGAAAGTAGAGTGTGCTGTCCGCGCTCCTTCAATCAACGTAGCTGCAATGTCTGACGAAGCAACGGCAATGGCAATGTCCCTTTGGATCCTAATTCTGGCCAGTAATAGATTTATTAAGAATGTTTTTCCAGTACCACCAGGAGCGTCGAGAAAGAAAAACTGACCGGAATCAGAAGAAATGCTGTGAATGATTAAATTGTATGCTTCCCTCTGTTCTTTATTTAATTTTGGAACATTTACAGCAAGTGCTTGAGACATATGTGCGTTATCATAACAAAGTTCATTCATGTACATACGGTTATTAACAACAGTTGTTGGCTCTCGGGAAGGTGATGGAAGTCCACATTGTGAGAGTGTTTTACCCGACATGGTTATAATAATATCCTCAAGAAGTGTAAGATATTTATTGTAAATAATGTCACTTATCAATTGTGTATTTCCACCATCTCTCGCCATTTGCCATTTAATGTCTTCTGCAAGTGTGTCTCGATATTTCTGCCACAATTTTGTAGGATCTCCTACTTGGCAGAAAACCAGCATGATGGCAAACAATTCTCGGATTTTGGTTGGAGAGTCAGAAATGGAGGCTTCTTCGGGACCGACAGTGGAGCGACAGCTCCCAGTGACCATCGTCTTCCAGCAAACCGAGTGCTTTACATGTTGCCTGAAATGTTGGATATACTACTCCTTCCACAGTTTTAAGGGAAATAAATGATGTGGGGCCACGGACTTTATGTAATAGGAGGCGTAAATAGTAGCACTCAGTATTTCCCGGATGAACAGTGTATACTCTGCCCAAAACTTGATCTCTCTTCACCCCCGGATAACCCGACACGGGCTTACCTTGTTTCCTCCTGCAGAAATTGTTGTTTTTCCATAGGTAATAATTTGGGACTTCCACATACAAAAGGGTTTTTGCAAAGGCATCAACTTTGCATAAGTCAAAGAAGGCCAGAAGTGTTGTATTAGGAGGATTATTTATTTTCTGAAGGAGATTGTCCGTAGTAAAATAAACTCTCTGACCGTTTTCTAGATGTACGGATAAGTGCATTTTTAACAGGCGGAAACCTCTCGTGTATAGGGAAACAAAGAATGCGCCAGGCTGCCTCAGAGCTGCTGATGTATCGTCCTGCCTCGTACCTCGCCACCTCAACCAGATCTTCCACGGTGAACGCTGCCTGGTCAGAGCCTTTGTTGACGTACTTGCAAATGTATTTAATTTATTGAACTGAATTACAGTACTCAACATTAAAGTGTGCCGTGAAGGTCCGAGACAGGACAGGATTGTATGGCACCACCCACCGATTGTCGAGATCAATACCCCTTATGTTAACGGTGAAACCACCATCTGCCGGGGATCGCCTGCGATAAAGGGGATAGCCATCCTCACCAGATTGAGTTTCCTTCAAAAGTGGTCGGGGGTATTTCTTGGAGCAGGCTCCATCAATCATGCAAGGTGAGGTCCTGTTGAGAAGTCCACATGGGCCGTGAATCATTGTTGTCTTGACAATATCATGGAGGGTTGGATCTAAATTGGGATCAGGTATTTCAGCTCTTATTATTTTATCTATTTTATTATGCCTTATTTTTTCTACCAGCCACAGTAGGATATGAACGTGGGGTAGTCCTCGTTTTTGCCATTCAATTTTGTACATGTGACACCTGGTAACGCCGAAGATGCAACCTTTAGTAAGGAAATTAATCATTTGCTTCACCTTAATATGAAAGACCCTTGCTATTATGTCATGTCTATGGTGAGACTGTTGTCCTTGTCTCAATACATTTACGATGTCTGGCCATTTTGGATTACAGGTAAATGTAATAAACAAATCTGGCCGCCCGAAATGGCGCACATATGTCATAGCGTCTTGTGTTCGCTCATGCATATAGCGGGCACCTCCAGTGAAAGATGATGGCAGGACAATCATCTTGCCAAGATCTGATAACTGTACATCCGTTTTTGTCATGGCATCCTTTAGGTGCACATACTCATCACTTCTTAACTTTTTTTGATTAAAACGAATCCAATTAAGTCTTTCAGTCTCGATCTTCGCATACATGTCTACCAGAAATTGGTTGAAGAGGTTACGGAACAACAGTATGTAGCATTGCTGCCCATTACGCTCCATTATACTGTAGCTGTAAAAGTCAGCCGCAGATACGGTCTTCTTGAGAGGAGCCTTGGTCTTCGGATCATGCTGGGGTATATTGATTTGATATCCATCTTCTCCACGGCAGAATATCAAAGGGTATTGGAGAGCGTCATAGGCACGGTGCGTCTCGCTGATCCGTATCAAACTGTTGTCTCTGCTTTTGATAACAATGTCTCTCTTCTCGAAGTTTTGGCCAACAATGACAACTGGAATTTCTCTATTCGTGGGGGCATTATATCGACCTCTGTGCCCTCCAGAAAGCTTTTTATCGGCTTTAATTAACACTTGGAAATCCTTCTGGTCCTGAGGAATAGAATCAACTGCAACTTTAAAATCCAGTATATATTTGTTGTGTTCATGGAGCAGTTTTTGCAGTTGGGTTACCAGTTCAGCATTGACACCATTGTATACACCACAGCGTATGTCTCTCTCGGTGTCATCATCACCAACAAAATAAATCTGGAGAAATGATGGCTGCTGTTGAGGTTCTGGCAACAGGCACCCTATTCTGTGGTATACCTGCCCTTGCACCTTAAATGTTGGCATAAAATTACCTTCCTTTACATCTTTGCCTCCAAATGATGTCATTTGGAAGCATCCATTGTATTTTCGGGCAGAAGAAAGAAAATGCTCCGCCATTGGATGCTGATGAGTGAGGAGACTGTGTAAGGGCTCAGGGTAGGGCTCAACGGACGGGAGCTGAACTTTTCCGTTTTTGCAGCACATTACAGGTGCCTCATCGTTCCACTTAAGCGCAGAGCACCATACACAGAGAGATCTAGATCCGAGAGTAACAACATTGTCGTTAGAATAATTAGTCTGAAGGTCATATTCAAATCCGCTCATTGACTTATTAGTCCAAGGCTTAGCTGCATACTTTTCAACTGCCTTTCTGTGTACATCGGGATTATTAGCTGCATACTTTTCAGCTGCCTTTCTATTTATATCAGGGTTATTAGCTGCATACTTTTTAACTGACTTTCTATTTACAATAAGGTTCTTCTTTACATAATTTTTATTAGCTTCCTTTAATTGTTTTGATCTTATTGAATTTGAAAATCTTTTTCTACGTTTTTGTCCTCTTCGCCCTGTAACAGGTGTTGAAGATGTAAAAGTTTCGTCGGACTGTGGCACAAAGCACGAAGAATTTGGTTTACATTCAATTGGATCATTGATGGTCGGTTGTTGATGACCAATTCCATTGTTGGACTGTTGTGCCAACGGAATCAAAACGTCATAGTGGCCACGTCTGTGATGCCCCATGAACCGAACTCGGTTGATTCCTTAAATGGCCTCCCCAAATTCAGCACGAAGGATGCCATTTTGGAATACCTCTAACTTAAATGGGAATATCTCCCCAGCCGTCTTAAGCTCGCAAGTATTTCCAAAGGTGTATGGCCGGGACATTTCAGCAATGTACTCCAGTCTGTTAATATATGGGACTCCAGATGCATCCTCAGTGAATTCCTGTAGCCTTTGCCAATTTATAGATACATGATTTACAATGTCGGCCCGTATTTGTGCAGACCTTGATAAATCCCCGTAGATCAGAAATGCCAACGAAAAGAATAGGCAAGCGCCGTCACCGGGCATCTTAACCAATCGGTGCGGAACCTGTACTCCATTAATGGAAACTATTTCTTCACTCATCTTCACTCATTAAACAGTTTTTGTTCAAAGTTTTAATTCTAAAAACAAACATCATACTGATACTACACTTTCCGAACATAACCAAACAAAACCCTTGCACATTCACAACAACATTCAAATCTCAGCTGTAGGTAACATAATATAATAACTTTACAAATGATTACTAAAATTTAATTCACATCAACCTGCATTTATAAAATTTCCTTTATTATATTTATGATTTTAATTTTAGTAATAGTAAACACATGTTTTATATTACAGATGGTATTTGTTTACATTTATAATACATTGTGTAAATGGCAATTTTTATTTTCTAAATTATTATAAAAAGGAATAAAATATCTTAAAACCTTTTCTTAGCAAGCACCTACGACTTAAAAGTAACTCACATACCAAATTTCAGCATTGTAGGTGCTTTAGTTATTGAGAATTCGTGATGAGTGAGTGAGTCAATTTGGCTTATATAGATATATAGATTAATAACAAATCAACATCAAAGTTCGAAAACAAATATGCAGTAGTAAATATATAAATGTTCAATGGGAAGTTTGGCAATGCATATTTTTTACTAGTTTCTCAACATCTGGTTTAATATTAGAAATTGACACTTTCAGTACATTATTCAGATGATTATCAGTTAGCCTACTACGAGTTTTATTTTTTACATAGTTCATTTGAGAAAACAATTGTTCGCACAAATATGTACTTCCAAAAAGACTCATCATTTTTAAAGCATGATTTCTTAAATTAGAGAGATCATCCTTGTCAACATACTTAGAATAAAATTCTAATAAGCCAAGATCATATTTTTCCTTCAACTCTGAATTACATTGTAAGTCAGTAAGTTCCATTTGCATGATTCCTGGCGCATCACTGACATTGAAGCTGAACGGCCGAGCAAACAACTGAAGAAGTTTTTCATTTTTCCTGAAGTAGGAGTACCGGGCACTGAATTCATCTTTCAGTTTATTTAATGCAGTAACATACTTATTCATATGATAACCCTCACACTGTGATAACTTCTGAAAATGAGTTAGGTCAAAGTTTTTTAGTTGATTTGTCCACAGATCAATCTTGCACTCGAATGACTTGACACAGTCAAAAAGGTTGTGAATGAAGTTGTCTGGACTTTGCAATTTTTTGTTAAGAATGTTGAGATGCATTGTAATGTCTGCACAGAAAGCTAAATCACTTACCCAAGTAGGATCATCGAATTCACAGACAGGTTTATTTTTGCTTTCCAAAAATTGTTTAATTGGATCTTTTAATTCAAAAACTCTCTGTAACATTTTACCACGGGAAAGCCAACGAACATCACAAAAGTAAGCTACATCTTCATAATCTGAATTAATCTCAAACAAGAAGTTTTGGAATTTTGTATGCTTGAGTCCATTAGATCTGATAAAGTTTACAACTTTGATCACAGTGTTCATTACGTTCTCAAAACCTACTGCCTTAGAACTCAGATGTTGTTGATGTATGATACAATGATAGGACAAGATGGTATTGGCTCCTGTATTTTTCTGAATCAATGCAACAACTCCATTGTTTTTCCCAATCATGGAAGGACAACCATCTGTGGCAATCCCTGCCAAGTTTGCAAGACTAAGTTTGAATTTTTCGAGAACTTCCATTACACATTGAAACATATCTGTGCCCTTTGTAGTCCACTTCATTGGATGTAAGCTTAATAGCTCTTCAGTTATTTTGAAATTATCATTGATTCCCCTAACAAAAATGGATAACTGTGCAGTATCGGACACATCCGTACTTTCGTCAAGTGCAATTGAGTAGTATACAAATTGAGAACATTCATACACCAGAGAACTGTCAATATATATATTTTGTTTTTACTTTATTGCCATATAATACAATTAGTACATGGGCAGGCATCAATTATTCTAGTGAACAATACTGTACATAGAATACACACACACATATATTCCTAGAATTATAATTACAACATTAACTATATTAATTACTTTGCAGAAACTCATTTATATTATAATATGCTTCACTCAAAAGTAAGCCTTTAAGTCTGGTTTTAAAAGGTTTTGCATCCATTTTAATTTTTAGTGGGGCTGGCAGAGAATTAAATAATTTAATACTATTCATTAATAAATGTTTTTTTTAAAAAGGAGGTCCGGTGTTTAAGTATTGGTAGATTTGTTTTACTTCGGAGGTTGAAGCTATTGGAGCATTGAGATGGTTCCATTCTGAAAAGGTCAGGGTTATTTATGACAAAACTTAGTGTTTGATATATATAAATGGATGGAAGTGTTAAAATATTGTGGTTTTTAAACCATTCTCTGCATGAATCGGCTCTTCTTAGTTTGAAGATGATCCTTACGGCTCTCTTCTGAAGTTTGAATAGTTGTTTAGTTCTACTGGTTTCAGAGCCCCAAATAGATATTCCATATGAGAGGTGTGGATAAACTATCCCATAATAAGCTGTTAGGAGATGACAAGACTCAAGCTGCGATGATAGAACTCTTAGTGCAAAAGTTCCTGAGCTCACCAAGCTTGCTACTCTATTTACATGGCTATTAAAGCGCAAGTCATCATCTATAAGCAACCCTAAGTACTTGACAGATTTTACAGGGCATATTAAAGAATCTCCTAAAGCATGCATTCCATGGTCCACTCTCCTTTTTGGTAATAGAAAAATTTAAAATACTAGTTTTTTCCATGTTAACCACAAGTTTGTTTGAACTAAACCACTGAAGCAAACAATTAATTTCAATCGTAAGACTTTGACCCAAAAGGGGTTTACTTGGCTCAATAATTGACACAGCTGTATCATCGGCAAAAAGGCTTATATCTGCCCTAGAAACGCCTGATTTTGTCGTTTACAAACAGAAGAAAAAAAATATCATTTGCCATATCATCAATACGCCTGGAATCTGGAGTAGATGCAGATAGGCTAATTTTAGAACACAACTGTTTTTGTGCTGGGCAGAGAATTTCAGCAGCAGATTACATACATTCTTTTATAAACTCTGCATCTACAAAGGGCTTTGATTTTTTGCAATTTTTTCAGCTACAAGAAAACTAACCTTAACACAGGCCTGTCTCGACTGTTGGTTTCTTGAATGAAAACTGCTGATTTTTAAGTTTTTTCTTTAAATCACTGACTTTATCACTCCGAACTTGGCCTTGAAACACATTAAATTTCGCAGCATGCTTCGTTTCGTAATGACGCTTCAAGTTGTACTCCTTCATTACCGCAACTGATTCATTGCATACCAAACAAATAGGTTTTTGATTTATATCAATAAAAAAGTATGCCTCTGTCCAAACGTTCTTGGAAAATACGACACTCGTCACTTACTTTTCGTTTCTTACTTGAACTAGCCATTTTCTATAATATTTAAAATCGCACTAACTATCGCACTATCGTATCGCATTAACTGTCTGAAATGTACTAAAATAAAATGGCGGAAATGGTGCGGTCGACGTCCTTGATGGTAGACGGCAACCAGTTTTTCCTCCCACTCGACCGACCGAAATGTTCCGATGACAACCGACCTTCTCCGAACTAGAGTGACTCGACCGACATCAGGCAGAGTGAGAGAGATATACAGACAGTCGTTTCAAATGTTTGGCTGCTTTCACTTCGCCGCCTCTACCTTTGTTTTACGTAATGAATAGGAAATATATTCGTGTTGTTGAATACATTCGCTGGTTACTTAGGTTTAGAAACCGATTAGTATTATTTGTATAATGTATTTACGTATATTGTTTTAATATTTTTTGGCCAGGTGACGGGCCGCAAATTATCACAAGGCGGGCCGCAAGCGGCCCGCCGGCCTCATATTGCCGACCCCTGATCTAGGGGATGGTCAGAGAAATACATACAAAACATTGTAGGAACAGCACGTTGTCACAAAAAAATTAGAAAAATAAAAAAGGAGCCAATGCAAATAATGTGCAGCAAGCAACATGAACACGTGATGCATTTTATGCATCACTGTGCAGCGAGTGACATGAACAAGTGATGCATTCTATGCATCACTGTGCTGCAAAGTGTTAAATCAAAAGTAGGCCACATGGCCGACGAAATATTTACCACACTAGGGCGTGTCCATTTTGCCAGGCATTCGTACGTTCAGAAGCGGGCAGTCTGCGAGTACACACACAGCGGGCCGATAAAATGTCAACCCTACTCGGTGACAGTGATTAGAGACTCAACACTATGCTTGTTCAAATCGGCAAGTTACCGTACAGTAAGTACATTTTAGTTAATATTGATCACAGTTTAATTATTGGTCTTAATAACGATTTAAGTTAAAGTTAAGTTGTGAGCGGTGCGTTACGGGCCAGTCATGAGTGACCGCCGACCGCCAATGACTTCGTCGAGTGTGTATGAAGACTGGCCACTCTAGTTGCTTCAATACTAATTAACCTATCGGCATATTATCACTCAGCGTGTTCAAAATTGTTCGTAATCACGACAGCTGAAGTAAGTTAGTCACAGTGCATTGTGAGAACCTCGAGAGTCCGACATACACCGGTAGACCTTGTGCTGTAATTCTGTCATCCACTCATTACAATCATCACTAAGCATGCTCAATTCCTATTATTTCTTTGGTATTCCTATGGCTTATTTTGTTATATTTTTGTTAGCACTTCTGTTATTTAGTAGCGTATTGCTGGTCACTTATTGTTAGATTTATCTTATGTATTCGTTATTGTTAGCTTAATCGTAGTTTTTCAAAACTGGTTTGTTTATTGTTTATACTCATTTATTATTGTAAAAATGGTGTATACCATATATAAATAAATAAACAGACAGCTACAAGAATGGGAGGTGACAAATACGCTATATGGGATACTTCACCGCGAATACTAACTGAGCCTACGACAGTATTCGCCTACGACACCAAACTGAGATGAAATAAGGCATCTTGATTGTTTCCCAACAATATGTAGATTAGTATAAGTTAGATTTTAGTTTAGTTAGAGTATAAATTAATAGATAACTTAAGTAAATAGGCTAGAATTTGATTTTAAGTAATAGAGTCTGATTTATCAATTAAAGTAATGTATATATTGTAATAGGGTTTGATTTTAATTAACCTTCACCCACAAAGTTTTACCAGATTTACCCGTTAACGCCCTGAGATAGGAGTATAAAATAGTAAAAAATTCTTAATTGTATTTTATAGATTAAATAAATTTAAATATAATTCAATGGAGTGATTGTTAAAAATAACATTAAAAAAATCATTTCAAACAAATAAATGTTTAACCGGTTCAGTGGGTATGCTCAACTAATACCTGAAAATTTCATGTGGAAGAGGAAAATAAATGTAGATAACTAGAAGAAAACAAAATAATATAAAAATAAGAGGTAAGGAATTATAATTTATTAAATGGCACGTGGTTAATTTTCAATGTTTTTAAAGATGAAAATACACTATCTTTGGCTGTAGGCTAATACATTTAAAGAAAACATTTTGTTTTATGGTAATGGCTGTTGTATATTGCTTTAAACACTGATTTAAGTTCTATTTCAAATCTTTATCTTACAAATTGTAATTTGTTTCAGACATTCACCACAAGGATTCCCAACTATTCCAACTTGTGGACATAGAAAAAGATAAGTCGGATTCAAACTCTGCTATGACTGATCCCGACTAAATTTACAAGACATAAGACGATTTCATCAAGGATTTTACAATTTTGCAGTAAAATATATATATCAAGAAGGTTTTTTCTGTTCAAAATTATGAAGATAGGGAGAAAGTTAAAATCGAATTAGAAGGTCATAAAAAGGGGTAAGATGTATTTTGAGCTATTACAAACTGAGGCGGATGTCAGTCACTTACTCATTTGACTGTCAGAATAATTTAATCTGTCCAAAGTTGACCGATCAAGCTGCTTACTTTTTACGACAATTTTGTGTAAATAATTTTACAATTTGTCTTGGATCTCCTCATTCAAAGCAGACTAACGAAAACACTTTCGTTTATGATTGAACTGAAATTAAAAGTGCAAAAGTTTCAAGTGAAATAGCATCTTGTGTTCGCCATCGATTATCTGAAACTATATATATCCACAAAATAAACATGCAATTAGATTGTTTGCAGATGGAGCTGGTGGATAAAATAAGAACACCATTTTTATAGCTGCGTTGTCAAGCTGGTTATTGACTATAGCGCCTCAGCACATTGAGAGGATTGTAATACAGTAACCTGCTCCTGGGCATTCTTATATTCCGCCTGACAGAATACTCTGGGCGATAAAGATAAAAGTTATAAAACTTGAGTCCATCACCCACCTTAACTCGTTCTTTGTCATATTCAATGAAAGTAGAACTGTTAAAAGATTATGTTTGGATTTTGATGTTGAAAACTGGAAGGAAGTATGTAGGTCAGCAGTAAAGAAGTCTGATGAGTGGCACTTTAAGTTTCCTAGTTGTAAGCAAAACAATAATTTAGATCATTTCATTATCTACAACTTTCCCATTGATAAGACTTCACAAACACAAAAATAAAAAAATCCTCACAATATCAATTTTTTATGTCATAGTAAGATTTGTCATGTGTGTAGTACTTATGTTAAATATTATTCGTTTATTTCGTTTTGAAAGTAGAGGTTAATTAAGTAAATTTCTTTATAAATAAAAATATAGCAAAAGTTTCATGTTACACACGGTAAAGGGTTAAAATGACAGTGAGAAGTAACATCTGCAAGATCTGTAGCTTGGATGTGCATGGTCAAGCCTAATTGCTTAAACTAAAAAAACATATATCTTTAAATAATTAATTGTTCAATCCAAGTTAGTCATACACATTTGCTTCTTGCATAATTCATTATTATTTTATTAGCTGGTTTTGTATAGGCTGAATAGGAAAACATGGTTTTATAACGTGATTGTGACAAATCATTTATATAAGAGTTAAAATGAAATTCTCATTTTAATTAATTAAAACCCAGTGACATGAAATTTTCGAGCAGCGAAGAAATTTTCATTTTTTTGTCAGGCAAGTTTGACAAGCGTAAAAAGTTTTGTCACTAACCAAAGTAATTAATAAATCAAGAAATGTTATAAGAATTATAATTTTTTTAACTATTTTTAATTATCAGGTTGAACGAATTAGTATTCTGAAAGCATAGTTTTATGGAGCATACAATTCTCTACAACTTTAAATTTAACGTTGGTTTCAATATATTAGTTTTCTTTATAATTGCTGATTTTGTATTTTAAATATATAACTAGTGAAATAATGTAATAATTAAGTCATGATGCATGGTGTGCGTCAGTGTTATCCATAAAAATGAATAAAGATTCTCTTACTGAGTGCCCCAGTGTAGTATTCCAGGGTTAAAAACTAGCATAATAATAATTGTGGAAACTATCTTAATAATTCTTGTGATTGTAATAGCATAGAAAATGTAACATATTATAAATATCTGGGGGTGACTTTCGATTACAGAATGAAATGGGATAGGCACATAGAAACACTAAAAAATAAAATTCGGAAGTATGGGTTTGCCTTCAGACAATTAAATGAAGTATTAAATGAACGGGAATTAAAACAAGTTTATTATGCATATGTTCAGTCTCTTCTTTCATTCGGTATTATTGCGTGGGGAGGAGCGTTTAGTACTCTGTTGCAACCTCTCAATATAACCCAAAAAACTATCCTAAAAATTGCTTTCAAAAAATGCGTACGGTTTCCTACTGATGCTCTATTTCAGGAAACATCTATATTCACTATCAGACAGTTATATGTAAAGTCACTTTTAACACGTTCACGACGACGGGAAATTCCCGTACTATTTTATATGCCGTCGTATTTTTCAATAATTATGTCCAAAAACCGTGAAGGTTTTTTTTTTCATAAAACGTCTAAGGATAATGGGAAAAGTAAGTAGGATTCGTGATTTTGCCCAAAAAAAATTTTTTTACAACTTTTTTTTCAATGTTTATACGTGTACCCCAAGGGGTACACGCCGCGCCTCTGTTGCAATTCATTACGCCTGGGCGTCGTGCGCCCGACCGGGTACACGCGAAGGTCAAAGCTGCTGTAGACGATCGCGCGGGAAACACTGATCACGTGATGGGGGGGTACATCCGCGTTGCGCATTCCGTGCTCACCCCAGTGCGTACACCAAAACAAGCAATCTAACACACACACCAACTAACGGCAATTGTTTGTATTATTATTGTGTTATTGTCCGGTGAGTTGAGTGTTACACCTGAAGTAGATCGTGTTGTATTGTGTTTACTACCAAAATGGACAGTGAAGACATTGCTGAAGCCTTGGATGATTTTATAGACGTGTCGGAACTAACTGACTTTGAGGCTAGTGGTAGTGAATATGTGCCTTCTGACGAGCCAGACAGTGACAGTTGCAATGAGTCAACAGGGGATAGTGGTGATGAAGTCTCACTTGGTGAAAATTACATTGTAAATAGATCGGATGTAAGTAATTTAGATTTAGTTAGTGTAAACAACTCAATACTTTCTGAAGTGGACCATACACCCGCATTAGCAACCCCTCATGTTCCAGTAGCAGCTGGCAGTCGAGGTCAACCTGCATAGCAAGTATGGGGCGAGTGTAGGAGTACAAATAGGCAGTTTCCATTTACTGGGCCTGCTGGCTTACAATATGAATTTGACACCTCCAACCCGATGGAAATTTACGAACAATTCCTAAATGACGACATTTTAAACCTCATAGTTACTGAGACAAATAGATATGCCCATCAGTACTTGACTACTAATGTCATCAAGAGGAGGTCTATGATGAGGCAATGGGTAGATGTAACTCAATCAGACATCAAAAATGTACTCAGCATAATAATGATTATGGGAATCTGCCCATTGCCTCAAATGAGACTGTACTGGTCTGCAAAACCTCTCTACAAAAATGAAGTTATAAAAAAAAACTATGCAGAGGGATAGATTCGAAATGATTCTGAAATGTCTTCATTTCCAAAACAATGATGAGGAAGATGCCGAAGAACCTCGTCTTTCGAAAGTAAAACCGCTTGTAGAATTAGTCAACCAAATATGCAAGAAAATAATGATGCCAGGGGAAAGTATTGTCATAGATGAGACAATGATTCCATGGCGTGGACGTCTCATTCTACGGCAATACAACCCGCAGAAAGCCCACAAATATGGCGTAAAGCTGTACAAACTTTGCACTGAGAAGGGGTATACCTACAAAATGAAGGTATACGCAGGAAGAGGGGATGTAACAGGTAGCTCCGGCCATGCACAAAAAATCACTATGCATCTGATGTCAGATCTTCTTTGTCAGGGGCGTCTGCTTTATGCTGACAATTTTTATAATAGCGTGGGCCTAGCTGAAAAACTGCTAAATCAAAAAACCTACTTGTGTGGGACTCTTAGGTCGAATCGGCAGGGAAATCCACCAGAAGTGACTAGAAAGAAATTAAAGAAAGGGGAAGTATTTGCCCAAGAAAACGAGAAAGTAAAAGTGATCAAATGGGTGGATAAAAGGAAGGTACTGATGGTATCAACACAAGCAGAGGACTCTGGTGTCTTGGTTCCATCTGGGAAAATTAACAGAAAAAGGGAACCAATTTTGAAACCTACGGCTGTTCTTAGTTATAACAAAATAAAAAAGGGTGTAGACATTTCGGACCAAATGTCATCTTACTACACTCCCTTACGGAAAAGCAGCAAATGGTACAAAAAGGTAGCAGTAGAAATTCTGTTAGGGACCTGCGTTGTAAATTCACTGGTCATTTTCAACGATGCTAGGGAGCCAAACCGAAAGTGGGATGTGTTAAGATTTAGGGAAGAGCTGATAAAAAACCTTATATCATCTACAAACCCTGAACCAACCCCTGACGAAACCCCTGTAAGAGTCCCGTCAAATGCAACACCGCGAGTCCAAGGACGACAGCAGCTCAAACACTGCCTTATGAAACGAGATGGTTTGGCCCACGCATCCAGAAAGAGGTGTCACTCCTGCTATGAAGGACTTGTTGAAGAAATGGGCACAAAAGAAGCAAGAAAGAAGGCAAAACGGGTCAACACGTACTGTTCCAGCTGTCCAGATGAGCCAGCAATGTGCCTCCAATGCTTCAATAAAGTTCACAATTAGTTATTTTTTATGTGCTATAAATATTTTACATCATGTAATTAATATTATTTACTTATTTTTACCCATTATTTTATGTGCTATAAATATTTTATATCATGTAATAAATAGTACTTACTTATTTTTAACCATTATTTTATATGCTATAAATATTTTACGTTATGTAATTAACAGTATTTACTTATTTTAACCATTTTTTGTGCTATAAATATTTTTATCGTATAGTTAATGGTATTTACTTATTGTTAACCATTATTTTATGTGCTATAAATATTTTACATCATGTAATTAATAGCATTTACTTATTTTAACCATTATTTTTTGTGCTATAAATACTTTCATCATGTAGTTAATAGTATTTACTTATTTAAACCATTATTTTTTGTGCTATAAATATTTTCTTCGTGTAATTAATAGTATTTACTTATTTTTAACCATTATGTTATGTGCTATAAATATTTTATATCATGTAATTAATAGTACTTACTTATTTTTAACGATTATTGTGACCATTGTGTTTAATAAAATTAAACAAATCTTTTCGTGAAATGTTTTGATTTTTTACCTAAAAACTTAAGCAATCGTGCGCCCGACGGGGTACACAATCGTCTGAGATATTCCTATGAGCGCGGGCTCATATTTTACATACCAGCAACACAGGCAGACTCGTAAAAACAATCGTTACGAAACGCTTAAAACGTGTACCCCATCGGGCGCACGACGCGCTTTACGAAAGCCCGGCGTGTACCCGGTCGGGTACATGCCGGCAGTTACGAAAGATCGCATGTACCCCATGGGGTACACGTCGTCGTGAACGTGTTAAACCATATTTATAAACACTTTAGCACCATTTTCTCACAAGTACCTCATTCTCACAATACAAATTACTCACAAAATACAGGAATAGCTTCCATGCAACTAAGTAGAGCAGTGAGTGCTAAAAACAAATCCATTTTACAAGTACCACTTATTATATAGAAATTTTGTGCAATTATTCCCCAACAATACAGTATTTGCAAACAACTCTATTACGGCATTTAAAAATAAAATAAAAGAGTTATTGCTTGACATGGACATAGAAGCTATTGAACGCCTTATCTCGTCTGAGTACGGAGGGACTCGACCTTGATAATGGGCCTCTGTTCTCGCACGGCTGACCTTCTGTTATCGGTCGCTCCATCTGTCATTTTGTTGCTGTCATTCGTAGTCCATAGTTCAATGTTTAAAGAAATCATTGTGTTGTTAATTCTGGCAAGTTGATAGGTGGGTGAAAACCTACCCATTACAAATCTTACGACAATAAATTGTATACAACTCGGGCCTGCGCACAGGCAGACTTGCCCATGCAGGCTCATTTCCCATAAATAATTGTATATATGTAAGTACCAATTATTAATTATCTTGTATTTATTGTAAAAAAAAGGTGTTGTAATATTGGGAATAAACTTTGATTTGATTTGAATAGGAAATCCAACATCAATTGAAATGGAGACACAGAAAGTCTCTTTTTGGGATTGGCACCAATGCCCTAGTTCCCATGCTGTGCATTTGCCTCGATGGGATGTAAAGAGTGATGTCATAAAGTTACGTCACAAGTCTAATTTCCGAGTTGGCCAGTTGTGGGTTGAGGCACGTGAACAAGTGGAAATAAGAGTGTTTCTAATGGTTCCTACTAGGTTGCTCTGCCTCCGCTCCGATTTTTACAGTTTTCAATTTTCTCGATGGGATGGAACTGTCTGGTATAATAGGAGGTCTATGACTGTATGTTCCACATCAAAAAACTATACCGTACTCAATTTTACTTTGTACCAATGAGAAATAAAGCATTCTTAAGTTTTAGCATGGAACATGCTTTAGTCTTGACCTAACTGCCTGAAAACGTTACGCGGGAGGGTGACGCGGGAAGGTGACGCGTAACCATGAAAACACAATGACATATCAGTGTTGACTTCAATAATGATTTTATTTGCAAGCGTTCATCAAAGTACATCTTTAGTTTCCATGACAACTCTTGTTAAAAATATACAAAATTAAGTCCTAATTAGAGAATCCATTTTGTGTCTATAGGATTATATAAGATAATAATTAACTTCCTTTCAAGGTGGTAATGAGTCATCGCGTGAGTAAGAACTCGCTTGAGTAAGAACCTGAGCCGCGAAACAATAAAATTTAAAAAGTAAAGATGTATTTATATTTTTAAGATATGTTTATATTTTTTGTAATTCCTTACATGAAATCTAAAATTCGTTGTTTTCGGAGAAATACATTTGCAGAAATTATTAAAAAGGAGCCAGCAAACAGAAAAAGCGCAGCTAAAGCATGTTCCATGTTTCTTGAATTTTAGCCGTAGGCTCTAAGCAAAAAGATCCGGGGGTCCAGGGGGCTTGCCCCCTGGCGAGGCCCGCAGGGCCGAGTTTTTCATTACATATATCTTTTAAAAAATAAAGAATCTAACTGATAAATTAAGTTTTGATTTAAAATTATTAATTTCAAAAACTTGATATTTTTCTGGTGCAATAAAAGTGATTTTAGTAGTGGTTTATAAGTACAATAAGTTTTAAAACAGTTATAATTCATTTTAATAGTTTTCTATACATTTCATCTTAAATTAAGTTATATCCTATTTTAATATTCATTAACCTAATTCTTCAAACACCAATTTTAAATTTTATTTAACAGCTGTAATAAAAAATAATAAACAAAATATTAATTACTGTAAAAAATTAGGTTCTTTTGCCTTAAAATGTTTCAAAGCATCATACAAACTAGATCCCAAAAATTAGCTGCTTCTAAAATCAAACATCCAATCACTTCCCTTAAATAAAAGGACAGTAATAAGTTCTGGATTGATGACGTGTATATTGACACACATATTTCTCCTCTTTCTCAAGATATACTGTATTTCTGAATATAGAAATGACATAACATTTATTTGGGCCAACACTAACTCACTTTTTAATATGTGGAACCAGCTATGATGTTCTGTCTACTCTAACTTCTCTGCAATTTGATACATTTAACATAATTTTTTTTAGTATAAACAATCATGACCTTATCGATGAACATATTTTAAATGTAAATAATAATACTAAAAATAAATCATATGACAGAGGTTCACATTGGAGTCTAGGAGTCATTTACAAAAATGAAAAGAAGTTTTTACACTATGATAGTATTACTGACTTTAATAAACAACATGAAAAAGAATTATTACTGAAAATAAGCCCAGAATATACATTTCAAGAAGTTAATACATTACAACAATACTCTGACTGAATGTGGTATTCCTGTAATTGTTAATACTAAAAGTCTAATTGATAAAATTCTGAAAATACCCACTAAGAATACCTTGGATCAAAATAAAGACTCTAAGACAGGAGACCGTCCAATACTTATTTAAAAGAAAATGAAAGAACAGGAGATAGCTTAAACAAAAGAGGATAAAATGTAAAAATAAAAAATAGTCAGAAATTAACACTTGTTTCTGATAACCAAGGAAGGGATATTGCATCTCACATGACTTTTAAGGCTAATAATATGACCACAGTATTTGGTCAAACTCAGCCTGGAGCTACCATTGAAGCTTTTTTTGCGACTGCGCTAAAAGAGTTTGAATCAACAAAATACAATAAGAATGATTGTTTTGTTATAAATGGAGGATGCAATAATGTAGCTAACCTTACATTCAAAAATTATAATCTCAAAGTGAATAATACGCTAAATTACATCAAGAATAAAGTAAGAAGCTTTTAAGAAACTAACTTAATATTATCAACAATCCCCTATCACTATGATTTATGGGAAGATCATCCTAAAAATGTTTTAATTAGATAAATAAATAATGGCATCATAAATATAGCCTGGACTAGTCCACACATCTATCTTTTTGACCTTTTTTTATTATAAAGAACCTATCATACCAAGCATGGTCTTCACATTAACATAAGAGGGAAAATATTTGTAGCCAAGAAAATGCTTGATCTAATCCATCAAAAAGACAAAAATCTTGTGATAAATAAAAAGAAGTCCCTGATGCAAACCATAAATGTTTCACCTTCTCAACCTATCACTGCTAATCATTTGCAGAAGACTCATAGTGAATACAAGAAGATTGCTAATGGTACTACTAAGAACTGGTCTTGTTGATTGTGTAGACTCCATTCCATGTCTGCTCAAATATTTGATCTATCCTCGAAATTTGATCAAGTTATTAATAAACTGAATTTGCTTGATGGCCTGTGTCATATCTTGTAGTAATTAAATAATTTATAAAGAATTAACTTAGTAACTTTATTTCAGTAACATACATCATAATAACACAGTAATACAATGTTTGTGTTACCTAGCAACACATAATCAAAACAACTTATAGAAAACATATGTTAATTAATATCTATCATTTCTCCCCCTTGAATTTTGAGCTCAACAGTTGGTTGACATGTCTCCGCCAAATCTCACCACTATCCAATTTTACTAAATATAAGGATGTTCCTTCTAAAATAGGATTACACCAAGTACAAATGTGCACTTTACAGATGTAAACCTTATTACTGATGACCATACTAATATACACGAGATAAATATGTTTTCTGATACTAAGAAAAACGACAAATTCAGTATTGATGTGATTGTTGAAAACAAAAATATACGCTTTGAACTAGACACAGGAGCTTCTTTGACATCAATTTCCTTTAAAGATTTCAAACATATTCTCCCAAATAAAAGATTGTTTAAGACTGGTGTTGAACTGCGAACATACACAGGTGAGATCATCAGACCAAGAGGATGTACATTTGTTACCTGTAATTACCAGAAACATATCAAATGAAACATAGCAACAAATTTTCAAGAAACCCTAAAGAAAAACAAACATACAGATCAAGTGATCATCCAACAGATTTTTCCTTTCTAAAAGGAAAATGCTATCGCTGTGGAGACCCAGAACACAGAGCGAACATATGCCCATGTGTAAACAAGATATGTGGCTCATGTAATAAGAAGGGCCATGTTACCCAAGTTTGCATGAGTAAAAACAAATTCATAAACAAGGATATTGAGAACTTGGTAGGCTCATGTAAACAATGTTGTTTGAAACAAAATAATCCTCCAAAAACAGATGTTCATCCATGGAAGCAACCTGAAACTCCCTGGGAAAGGATCCACATTGATTTTGCCGGACCTTGCTTTAGAAACAACTACTACTTTATAGTTGTCGATTCATTTTCAAAATGGGTAGATGTGACCCAAACTAAATCCACTACATCAGAGTGGTGCATTAAGAAACTCCAAAACCTATTAGGCTATTTTCAACTTTTGGTCTTCCTACAATATTATTTTCAGATAATGGATCACAATTTTCTTCCCACGTGTTTCAACATTTTTTAAAGATGCATGGAATAGTTCACAAAACATGTGCTCCGTTTCAACCACACTCTAACGGGCAAGCAGAAAGATTTGTGCAGACCATTAAAAAATCGCTCTTTGCAATGATGGATGAACAAGGAGACATGGATACGAAGATTCAACGGCTGGTTATGCAACTGAGGAAAGTTCCCAATTCAACTGGAACAAGTACTTACAGTTTAATGTTTGGACGAAACATAAGGACACAAATTGATTTAATGATACCAGTAAGACGTAAAGATGAAGTCAATTCTCGCCCACCATTACGAAGAGTATTTAAGGAGGGAGAGAGGGTTCAAGCTAGATGCTATACCAGAGGAAACCCTAAGTGGAAATTTGGTGTAATCATTGGAAAAGAAGGAACATCCTTATATTTAGTAAAATTGGATAGTGGTGAGATTTGGCGGAGACATGTCAACCAACTGTTGAGCTCAAAATTCAAGGGGGAGAAATGATAGATATTAATTAACATATGTTTTCTATAAGTTGTTTTGATTATGTTTCACTCACCTTTGCAGTAGTGTAGGTACCAATCCATTTGTTGCAGTTTGTCATTTGCATTTTCAAAGTTCTTCGTAGTAGTTTTAATTTCTTTAGTTTCTCTTCAACATTTTGAATACTTATAATGTCCTGAATGATTTGACTCGTCGCCATTGTCATATCTTGTAGTAATTAAATAATTTATAAAGAATTAACTTAGTAACTTTATTTCAGTAACATACATCATAATAACACAGTAATACAATGTTTGTGTTACCTAGCAACACATAATCAAAACAACTTATAGAAAACATATGTTAATTAATATCTATCAGCCTGTCACAAATATAAGAGAATTATCCAGTATTAAAGCTTCTATTGCTGAATTGGTCTCTGCTAACAAGTCCAAGATAACTGCTTTACAACAGGACGTCCAATCACTGAAAAATTGGCCTCAAACTGAAAACCTAGAATCAATACTGGAGGAATCAAATGACAAAGCTCGTCATGCTAATAATGTTATTGTGTATAGCTTATCTGAAAGCAAAAGTAATGATGTTACTGTGAGAGTGCGTCATGATTCAGATATGGTTCAAGCCTTGATTAATGCCTTCTGTCCATCCCAAAGTGATCTTACCTTCGTGTTACCGTATTGGTGCTGCGACTACTAAAAAGGTGCGCCCCCTAAAACTCATTCTTCCGACTTCACAGGCTGTCATTGAGTTCATGAAAAACTTTGAAACGATTGTTAATTACAACTTTTAAAAAATCACAGCATTAGTGCAGGCCTCTATTAAATTAATAATCAGTTATTGTCTTATTCTTGTTGAGTATGAGATTGTTATTTTAAGGGAGTTTACACTGGAGTTGACAAGTCCAAGATAACTGCTTTACAACTGGACGTCCAATCACTGAAAAATTGGCCTCAAACTGAAAACCTAGAATCAATACTGGAGGAATCAAATGACAAAGCTCGTCATGCTAATAATGTTATTGTGTATAGCTTATCTGAAAGCAAAAGTAATGATGTTACTGTGAGAGTGCGTCATGATTCAGATATGGTTCAAGCCTTGATTAATGCCTTATGTCCATCCCAAAGTGATCTTACCTTCGTGTTACCGTATTGGTGCTGCGACTACTAAAAAGGTGCGCCCCCTAAAACTCATTCTTCCGACTTCACAGGCTGTCATTGAGTTCATGAAAAACTTTGAAACGATTGTTAATTACAACTTTTAAAAATCACAGCATTAGTGCAGGCCTCTATTAAATTAATAATCAGTTATTGTCTTATTCTTGTTGAGTATGAGATTGTTATTTTAAGGGAGTTTACACTGGAGTTGATGACGCCAACTTTGGTTGAAACCTTTTATCAAAAATTAAAAATAAATATTTTTTTAAAAATGAAGTGCTACTTTTAAGTCAATTGAATATATTCTCATTCAGGTCTTCAAAAATATTGGCTAGCAAAGTTTCATTACAATCTGATGATTTATAATGAAATAACAGCTTATTTTACATTTATCTTATCCCGTTACCCATTTTAAATAATATTTTCACTTCAGACGTCAGTGTCTCAGAATGTCAAGCGTGGATGAGAGTATTATTGCTGCGGTGGCATGCATGATTGTAGCTAATCATTACCAGACAATCAAGAAGATACTGGGTGAGACCTTTACTCCAAAAACAAAACTAACTAACAAACTCACAATTTAATAGCACTTGTATTAACACTGTATACCACTCGAGGCCATTGATCGACAGGGGCTTGAATGTAGTCATGTAGCAACAGGGATAAAACAGAAATAGAACAGAATAATGAGTCAAAGTCAAAATATTTATTGTCGTTTACAATGATATGCATGACAAAGGTCAATGCATATCATTGTACATACATGTGTGGCGAGCGCCACCCGCGGCGGAAGATGCAACTATCGCGTGCGCATGCGCGAGGATCTGGGAAGGGTGCGGCGTACGCAGTCGTTAGAGAGTCGTCAGGGAGTGACAGAGTCGTCGGGGAGTGTTCCCGCTAGAGGACGCCACCCACGGCCGCTCGTCAGCTAAGTTGCCTTAGTTTAAGAATTCTTTCTAAATTATAGATATATCAATTATGTCTCAGTTAGGCTAAAGTAACCATTAAGGGGGGGGGGAGTAGTTCCGCTGGGTAGGATTTAGGCAGTCAGTTAAAATGTAGAGTTTTGGTAATTTTAGTCCAGTCAAGGAATGAGGTGTAGAGTGCGTGAGCAGGTAACTAAGCGATTCCTTCAGAAACATGTTTAGGGTGCTTAGGTTGTTGACATACCAAAAGTCCTGACTCCTAGGTGATGAGCGGGGGGGAAGAGGGGGGGGGTAAAGGTACGAATTTTGGGTTTTTCGCTTATATCTCGAAAACGGTGCATCGGAGAGAAATATTTTTAGATAATAAAATGGAGTTCTTAAAATTATCTAAAACTTTTATATCATATGTTTTTTTCTAATTCCTAACCCTTTTCGAGCTATACCCTCGGAAAAAGTTGAAGTTTACAAAAAAAATCAATTTACATCAAAATATTCATAAATATTGCATCATACTGTCTAAACCTATTCATAAACGAAAAGTATGAATATGAAAGAAGTTGTAGATTTTTAAATTCCCTTTTGGAATATATATATACATATGCTGATTAATGTCCAACCCGCCTAAAGTTACAGCTATTTTAAAACTTGTTTGCATTTTGCAACCTGCATTGTTGCATTTTAAAACATTTTGCAATTTTCAGAAAATTAGTTTGTATATCATATTCTTAACCCACAACCTTTGTTCGTTCATCTAATAACATATATGGCCACTTATATGCAAGTTATTAAATAAAGTAGAAAAAATAATGATGATGACAAATTTCACACTTTATTCTACAGATAGTTTCGTTACACCAATACAATAATAATTGTAAACCCCATTGTTCTCAATATATTCCTAATGTTTTACTCTCAACTTTAAAAGTAATCAAATTTTCATCCTCTTTGAACTTGAGGGCCCAGGCAATGATTGTTCTTCCATGGCATCTTCTTCCTCAGTAGCGGGTGGCTCTTGCTGAATGGGCTCTACATCGTCCTCATCGTCAACAGGCACACTGTTCAGGCACTTCCCTTGACAGTGGAGGCACGCTGCAGAACAGGTGATCATCGCTTTTCGGCAGCCACATTTTCCAATTACACAATCCTTGGTGCAGCGGCAAAATATAGTTTTCAGAAGAACCTCTGGTGCTGGTAGATTTTCCATTGTAATTGCCACCAGGGTGTCTCCTACACGTTTCCACCCCCAATCATGAGGGGGCATCTCATTACCAAGCCACTGCTGCACTTGGTGGTAGGTTCGCTGAGAGTGCTGTTTAGCTGCATTCTCTGTTGGAGGTAGGGAGCTGATTTCAGGCTTCATATTTGCCACTGACCTCGTAAACGATTGGAAGCGGTACTGGTTAAGGGAGGTTTGTTTTTTTGGCACCTTATACCACTTCAGAAAGCACATCTCCCCAGCTTTTCAACCTGGTCGTAAGTAGAGGAGAGGTTAGAAAATGTCATTGCTGCTTGCTGGATGATTTCTGACTCCAAGTACAATTTAATGAAGCCCACCTTGCTTCTCGTGAAAGTAGCAGAAGTTGTGTCGCATCCGGTAAATGATTGAAGGAACAGGATGTGTTCAAATCTACGGTGCTGCATCTCTTGGGTGGACAGTACTATTGTTTTGGTTTTCCCTCGTCCGGGTTTTAGCATAAAGATATCTCGGGTCGCAGGAGTGGAAGCAATCAACAGGACAGCAAGGTCTACATCCTCACCAACGACAGCCACAAGTTGTGAGTGGATTGTTCAACAGCAGTCTTCACGATTAGGATGTCAGCGTCATCGGTAGCCTGAAGAGTATGTATCCCTTTCTCCTGCAGCTTTATCTCCAGTAAGGAGATGAAGTTAGTTTTGTTGGTAGGATTTGATAAAAAGTCTTCCTGTTTAACAGGTATTTGTGTGTCCCATGTCAAATGGATGTCGGCTGACCTTTTTAGTCTGTAATGACGCATTTGTTCTTGTGATTTAGTGCTATTGGCTGTGTTTGCGTACCCATCAAACACCACAGTGCGAGTAGTCCCAGGATAATGGTGGTCGACGTAGGTGATATAACTATTACAAATAGTCACAACCGATGCATCTTTTGGCCAAATAACTCTGTGGAGTAGAAATCCTCCATCGACTACAATGTTCATTTGAGGCAGAAGAATATCTTTCTTGGTTGGCTCAACCAAGTTGTACAGCACTGATTTGTTTGTCTTTCTCATGCCACTTTCGTTGAACAGTGCTAAGGGAAATGGGGCCAACTCATACTCAAAATATGTCATCAAATCCTCATCTGATCGTTTGCTTATACATATCCGCTGAAAGAGCAATGTTGGGTAACTACTACCCTTTCATCGTGAACTTTTATCAATGAGCTGACAGAAGATATTGGCAATGCCCGATCCTTGCGCGATAACTTTACGTCTGCAAATGTCAAGTCAACTATTGAATTCATAGCTCTTTTACCAACTCGAACAGCATCAAGTTAATTAATTGACTAACAAATTGCTGATATTGTTATCTGTAATTTAAACAAAATACACGAACAAAGGTTGTAGGTTAAGAATATGATATACAAACTAATTTTCTGAAAATTGCAAAATGCTATATACAAATTTTAAAATAGCTGTAACTTTAGGCGGGTTGGACATTAATCAGCATATGTATATATATTCTAAAAGGGAATTTAAAAATCTACAACTTCTTTCCTATTCATACTTTTCGTTTATGAATAGGTTTAGACAATATGATGCAATGTTTATGAATATTTTGACGTAAATTGATTTTTTTTGTAAATTTCAACTTTTTCCGAGGGTATAGCTCGAAAAGGGTTAGGAATTAGAAAAAAACATATGATATAAAAGTTTTAGATAATTTTAAGAACTCCATTTTATTATCTAAAAATATTTCTCTCCGATGCACCGTTTTCGAGATATAAGCGAAAAACCCAAAATTCGTACCTTTAGCCCCCCCTCCTCCTCCCCGCTTATCACCTAGGAGTCAGGACTTTTGGTATGTTAACAACCTAAGCCCCCTGAACAAGTTTCTGAAGGAATCGCTTAGTTACCTGCTCACGCACTCTACACTTCATTTTGGGTCATTTATTGACTGGACTATTTAGGGCACGAGGGGATCGCAGCCAACCAGTTATTTTCCAGTTATCTTTAATCAGTCAATTAACTTGTAATTATATTACCCTTAAGGTAGATCACTCTTAGTGCTGATCAAAGCTGGTTGTGATTGTTAGGCACCGTCAACTAGCACTCACGCGGCCGACACCATTGTACCAGCCCACGCGTTTCTAACGCGGTGGAACAGGCGACTTTATTAGCCCGCGATGATCTCACACGGCCTCTGATAATTAATCTTTTGCTATTCAATTCGCTCTTTAACCACGCATTTAATCCGTGTATATTTTCCGTAATTAGCACCAGTGCCGCGGTAATCATCATCGTCACCATTTTCGCCCGTTTCCCCGCAAATTGGTAGCGTATTAGTTCGCCGTTCCCCGCACATGATACATATATATATGTATACACACATTTCATTTCATCTTTATTCGTTTAAAACAACATGCGCACATTAGCACAAACTAAACTAGAGCTCTTACATTAACACCTACCAACTATCCTAGCTCCTTATAATTTAAAAAGCAATTAACCAAATAATATTCTTTATCAATAAGAAAGGTTTTTAACTTCCTTCTAAATTGCTGTAAATCTGGTTCTAGCCTAACATGAGATGGCAGGCGATTGTATAACTTTATAGCAGAAAATTTCGTTTGTTTCTCATAAAAAGTTGTTCTATGTTTTGGAGTTGGGAGGATATCAGGGCGCCTGATGTTGTAGTTAGAAGATTTTGATTGAGGGCTAAAGTTTTGGAAGTTTTTCTTTAGAAATGACAAACACTCCAAAATATACAACGACGGAAATGTCAACAGTTTATTGGATCGAAACTTTCCTCTGCATGACTCCAATCCTCTGATACCTAACATCAATCTAAGTGCCTTTTTTTTGCAAACGAAATACATGCTGTGTTTTTGAGGTCTCGGCTCCCCATATTGGAAGACCATATGTAAGATGAGGATAAAAACATCCATAATAAGCTGAAAACATTATATCCCTGTTTGCAAATTTAGACAGCCTGCGCAAAACGAACAGCCCACTACTAAGCTTACCACAAACTTTATCCAAGTGGTACCGATAGTTGAGATTATTATCAACAACTAATCCTAAGAATTCAGTTTGCTGAGATGACCCAATCTCTGAGTCCCCAATGATAATAGTGCTTGTTGATGAGTCGTCCCTTATCTGAAGATCTAAAAATTTTGTTTTTTCAACGCTGAGATTCAGTTGACTATCCATCAGCCATTGCAACAAGCAGCTGCCTTCAATAAACGTGTCAATTTCTAACGGTTCACGACATCTGTTAGACAAGCTGTAAGAAGTGTCGTCAGCAAATAAGCACACATTTCCTTTACATATACAAGATGGCATATCATTAATGAACAATAAAAATAAGATGGGACCAAGGACTGAGCCTTGTGGGACCCCAGCCTTGACTTCTGATTTAGATGATTTTTGGTAACGAAGACATCCAGAACTGTCCACATATGGTACTTCCACAGTTTCATACCTATTTGTCAAGAAATACGAAATCCACTTTAATGCATTACCTCTTAGGCCCATTGTTTCCAGTTTCCGAAGAAGGATTTTGTGATTAACCACATCAAAAACCTTACAGAGATCCAGGAATAACGCAAAGCAATAATTATTATCATCTAATGATGAAGAGACATTTGAAATGAAGTCAAACATAGCATCCAACGTCGATTTATTTTGTTGAAACCCATATTGTCCTTCGAAGATAATATTATTGGAAACTAAGAAAGAAGACAATCTTGCGAAGAACAACTTTTCCAGAACCTTAGAAAATGTGGACAGAATGGAAATGGGTCTAAAGTTCTGAACGTCAAAGGGACTTCCGCTTTTTAGAAGTGGCTTAACTATAGCATGTTTGAGAGGGGCGGGGAATTCTCCACATTCAAAGGAGAAGTTTGCTATGTGACCAATAGGAATTTCAAGCTCTTCAGTGACATCCTTAAGAAGAATGGAAGAAATCCCATCAAAACCTGATGAATGGCTTGACTTCAATGATCTAATGACAGAAAATATTTCTGTTACGTCAGTTGGGGTTAAAAACAACGACTTTATAATGTCTCCTTTCTTAGATAGGTTCCCCTGTGGTAAATTGGGTTGAGAAGAAGCAAGTCCTGTACGAACCTTTGAAAAGTAGGAGCAACATTTCTCCGAAACAACCTGTGGATCCTTGATTAAGGTGTTGTCCTCCCCTTTTATTCTCACATCAACGAAAGATTTGCGATTCTTGTGTGGGAGAATATCATTGATAACTCTCCAGATGGCATTGCTTGTACTCTTAGAATTTTTCACATGTTTCAATACAGAATCAGCTCTAGCAGCTTGTACACCTTTTCGGAATTGCTTTTTTAGGTTACGAAACGACTTACGAAGAGGGTGAGAAGAATCCAAATCTTTAGACAGAGAATGCATCATTACCACCTTTTTTGAAGATCCAGCAATGACTTAACCAAAACTATTTTTCTTTGTGATTTACTATCCCTACACCTCACCTTTTTTGTAGGAGCAACAAAATCCATATAATATGATAATATAGACAAAAAAGCTGAACATTTTTCATCCACACCTTTAGCATCGAAAACATGATCCCAAGACTCTTTTTGTAGAAGACTTTTAAGAACCACTACATTATCCTTATTTAATTGCCTCTTTAGTTTGAACTTAGGAAAACCTGAGCTTTGAGGGATTTTTAATTTAATGTCACCTAACTGCGCGTGATGGTCAGATACTCCTGTCACTATTACTTGAGTATCTAGGTCAGATGAACAAATATTTGAAAATATGTTATCAATTATTGATTGAGACCCCTTAAACTCTCTAGTGAATGATTTGATCTTATCATTTAGGTCGTAACTTAACATCAAGTAAGAAAGACGATTTGAAACACTAGTAGGAACAGACATATCAATATTAAAATCACCTGTTATTATCACTTTAAAGTTATGCTTCAATAATGAACCGAGACAGTTACTAAGAGAATCGAAGAACATATCAACGCTGTAAGAGTCATTGCAAGGCGGCCTGTAAACAGCTAAAATGAAATAAATATTACCATCCATTTCAATTTTCACTGCAGATAGTTCACAAACGCATTCAACACAAAACATGGACACATCAACGGGTGTAAAAGTTACATTATCCTGGACCAAAATACATACTCCACCTCTTCCTCTAATTGTTCGACAGTAACGTGAAGCAACAGAAAATCCAGGCAAACCAAAACTGTTTAATTCCTCTCCCTTTAAAAAGTGTTCTGTAAGACAAATGACATCAGGTGAAAGCAACTCAATCATGACTTCCACCTGAGGCAGCTTAGGTAAAAGACCTTGCACATTCTGATGAACAATTCTAAAGAAATCTAGACATCTTTCAGGAACATCACAGAGCGCTCGTTTCCCGACAGAAAAGGTAATGACAAATGAGGGGAATTTTGGAACGTGGACTCAATAGAACTTCTGGATAAGGAGACGCTTGGGGGACTCGAGTGTTTTAGTAGACAGAGGTTTAACAGCAAGGACTGCATCAGACGCCCTAGTTTCTAATTTCCCCTCCTGTTCAAGTGTCGACCGTCTCGTGACAATAAGTGCCTGTCAATATTCTACAAGCATGTACCTCCATTTAATTAGTATTAGAGTGCAACAGGATTTAAAATTATCTATTTAGAGACAGTAAGATGATTTACTAACCCACCCGCCCGCCCATAAACGTACATTAGTATTGACCCATACACGTACAGTGGTATTGACCCACCCGCCTGCCCATACACGTACAGTGGTATTGATCTAATATATTCTAATACCTATATTCAATCACACCCCTAGTTTGCGAATTAAATAACACTGTTGTAATATGAGATATCATCAGATTGATCCAAGACAATCATGTCTTATTTTTAGATAGGTATCATGCATATTGTAACTAATAAATAAATGGACCAATTTTAAGACATTTAGGCGTATTTATATGTAACTTTTGGTACTAATTATGAGTATACAGTGATTACCAACTAGGTATATTTTTAGCATTAAAAAAAATGTTATAAATAAGAATAAGAATAAGAATAGAAGAATAAGAATATATTTATTTTCTCGAAATATATACAAAAATACATATAATTACATTCAAACATAAAAAGGTTTCTTCTTAATTCTCTGTTAACAAAATAAAACTTATACTACTAGAACAAAACCTTTCATAAATTACATATTTCAAGAAAATACTAGGACCTCCTAAGGCAATGCCTGTTTTAGAGGTTCCTTCTTTTCAAATAAATCTTAATATGCGCATGAGCAAATAATATTAATGTTTAGTATATATAAGTTAACCCTTTTAGTGCTATGCCACCTAACCAATGGATATACCCAAAAGTGCTAAGCTGTTTTGGGTGAAAATGTTAGAGTTTTGGTAAAACGCTCATAGATTCGTTATTTGTGGTCATATCTTTATAACTTTTGTTTAGTATTGCACAGAAATAAACAGAGAACAACTGTATGGCAAAATGATAAAATAAAGTCTTGTTTTTCTTTATAAAAAAATATAAAAATTAATTTAAATTTTTTTTTTATTTTTGTATTTTTGAATAAAATAAGAGTGCCTAAATATTTTTAATGTTTTTTTTTTTTACCTATTCCATTGTAAAGAGCATCTAATGAAGAACAAATTTCATATATTTTCAGTTCATTTTTATGAAAAAATAAGGTGTTTAGAGGAAATATAAAAAATATTGTTCTCGCAAAAATTAGTTGAAAACTACACATTTGAAACATTTGTTTCAAACAAACTTACAATAACTATGCAATCATATATATATATATATATGGCACTGCAATGTTTTATTTACATAAAATCTTTATTATAATAACAAATGAGGCATCAGTAATATTTGCACTGCTTTCATTGTTTAGCTATTCGTCAATAACATTGCGTAGCAAGGAATCGTTCCCGGCAAAGTTTTTATTTGCCATGCTAAAAACAATTAATTTTCTATAATTATTACAGAACGCTAGTTCAAAATAAACGTTTTTTTATTGCTAATAAAACAAACTATTTATATGTAAAATGGAATTCTGTTGAATGAAACATTATACACGTAAACAACAAAACGCACTCGCACACTTAACAAAACAAAACAAACAGACGAACATAACCTCGATTTTCTTTCGAGGTAAATAAATATAAAAAGTCGTTTGTCGGCAACCGAATGGCCATATATCGGTTCTCTGATACCTTTGAAATAAAATGACATTGATAGTGGCCAGTAAAATAAAATAGCCTGTCGTATATAAATAAAATACTTAGCGTCTACTATATAGACGCTAGCACTTTTAGACATAAATACAACGTCTACTATGTAGACGCTGTAGCACTAAAGGGGTTAAGTACTGGCCTACATTCGGTTTTATTAGTATAGTTCTTTCTTGCCTTGATATTATTTTGATATGCTTAACCGTTTCGATACTAGTAGTGCTGAAAGATTCAGAAATTCTTTATTTCAACAATTTATTAAGAGGTTGTCGGCCATGCTGGTTTTAATCCTATAAGAACAATGTTATTTTCTATCAAAACATACGATCACGGGTATCCAAATTAAACAGTTATTTTAGAACGGATTTTTCCCAAACAAATTTAATTTGACCAAGAATGAAACTGAGCGTTGGGATTGTTTTTTTCATTACTAATTAGTTTTATAGAATAAAATATAAAAAATATTTAATTTGATATTTTTATTTTCACATATGTTTGAAATTAGGCGTATGTATTCAAAATATGAAAAATGAAGCCAATGCGCAATATGATAACGTTTAAAATGACGCCTCATACACAAATTTGGTCAATAAATAACGAAAAAATATGGATTCGCAAGTAACATTGTTCTTATGGGATTAAAACCAACATGACCGACAGCCTCCGCAGAATCTTAAAGAGGCGTGTTCTGCCATTGCCAGACAAATAATAAAGCTTAGTTCATAATGCATTATTTTTATGTAATTGAATGGTGATAGCTGTTGAAGATTTACAAATACATATTTTCTAAAAAAATGTATATATTAAAAAATCTTCTTAGTGTAACAAATTTTTATGTGTAAGTACAAGTATTACATGACCATAATAATAATAAAAAAAAAAACATTTCAAGCTAAAGCGGGTTGCTTTGCTGCTGCGCTGGTTACTAAGTATAGTTTGGTTACTAACTGAGTTCAACTGTTCCTCAGAAAGAGCAATTTATTAATAGTCAGAGCATCTAAGGGACCTACAGTTTTACGTGGAATCCTAACCATGCTGTAGTGTTGGTCTGATTTACATTTACAGCTAACTAGCAAGTCTGACACTAAGTTCTTTCTCCTACACAACATCCAAACCCTGACTATCATCCAATATGGACACCACAGACTTCTCTAGTAATGTACACGTCGATGGCAACCATTGAGCGGACGACTTGTTGGTATTAAGAGGACCGAGCATAGAACCTATCGCCTACAATATCCTAAACACTTTGTTCCCTAGTAGCTGGATTACAGCACTGCCCCACCAGTGCCGACACAGTGCGCCACCAAATTCCAACGCTCGTTGAAGCAAGAAAATTAAATTTAAGGTACACATGTGGCATATCGTTTTTTACAGAAAGAAACAAGTATTATAATGGTAACTGTTTATTATAACGTGGTTGTAACAAATAAGTTATATAAGCGTTATAATTAAAACCTCATTTTAATTCATTAAAAACCCGTGACATGAAATTTTCGAGCAGCGAGGAAATTTTTTATTTCTTGATCAGGTAAGTCTAACCAGCGTACAAAAGTTTTGTAACTAACCAAAGTAATTAACGAATCTACCAGAAATGTTTTAAGAATTATAGTTTTTTTTTACAATAGGGCTTAGAAGTGAAAAATTAGCATTTTAGTTCCCAGAATAAAAACTTTGTTTAATTATTAGACTATAGACGAAATGGTATTCTGAAAGCATAGTTTTATGGAGCATAAAATTCTCTATAATTTTGAAATTTAAAGTTGGTTCCTATATATTATAGTTTTTGTATAATTGCTGGTTTTGTATTTTAAATTAGTAACTAATTTTTTGAAATAATTTAATAATTAAGACATGAAACATGATGGTGGTCATTCTTATTCATACAAATATAAATAGGATATAAAGATTCTCTGAGGTACTGAACTGAGTGCTCTAGTGTAGTATTCCAAGATTAAAACCTTCAACGCCAATTGAAATGGAGTCACAGTTGAAGAATCTGTTTGGGTTGGGCTGGGCTCGCTTTAGTTCCCACGGTACGCAAAGTAAACGCCTCGAGGGGATATGGGGGGCAGTGACGTCATCAAGTTACGTTAAAAGTCTAGTTTTCGAGTTAGCCAGTTGAGTCGCTTGGATAAGTGGGAATACGAGTGTTTCTAATGGTTCCTACTAGGTTGCTCTGCCTCCGCTCCAATTTTTACAGTCTTCAATTTTCTGGCTGGGATAGGACTGTGTTGTGTAATAGAAGGTCTATGGTCTTAGTTTATTCAGTCATCGTATATGCATATATAAAATTATGATAATTAATAACTATTATAATCAGTCACGCAATCAAAACCAATACATTACATTAACTTCCACGATTTGCAGACGAGACGCTGCGTCAGTGACGTTGAGTTCCTTAACAAACTGGTCAATGGTCATATCAACGCTCCTGATTTACTTGGTGAAGTAAATATCCGCTTAATTATGAACTCATCTGCAGGCGCCAGTATTCTAGAGACTATGAGCGTGACAGCCCAATGGCAAGAATGATGCGATTGGGGAATTCTGTGTGTGCAAATATGAACTTCTTTCACGACAGGTCTCGTACAGTTAGAAGACGCGCCCTACTTCACCTGTCGAGAGACCTGTGACATGCTGATTTTATGCCTAACACTTGAATATTATTGTAAAGTACTAACATTATCTAATTCACATTGTTATTGTCAAGCTTGGACATATTTAGTAACATAATTTTAGAGTTATTATAATTGAATGTAACTTTGTTATCATACACGGTTTTTAAATGGTTATGCCGTTAGAATGTAAAATAAAACATATGAATATCTTCGTGCTATTTAATTTCGAAGCCTGTTGTCCACAGCAACCAACATGGACCCTACACGAACGGATGGCTGGTTGCGATCAAGGAAGTATGAAATGGCGTTTGAAGTTTTAAAATTATTAGATGCCACCATACGCTCTAATATTATTAAAGACTAATTATTGTTCAATCAGTTTTTAAGAGATCACCACCATAGCTTATAGCAGCCAACGTGTTCGATCAACTGACATTTTAATTGAGGGAAATTTATTTAGTACTCTATGTCACACTCACACACCCTTATGATTTTAGGAAACGACTGAGATAGCGAGTCATCCTTCATATTCATCATCAACACCAACACACAGAATCGTCCGTCTCCAACTACTCACGAAACATGGCGGAAGGTCAAGATAATTCCAATAAAATTAGCGTTACGGTTAAAACACCAAAAGAAAAAGTAATTGTTGAAGTAGAAGAGGGTGCTTCTATTAAGGATGTAAGTAATGCACTTTAGTTAACGAATGTTTAGTCGTTGATTGACATGTTATAACTGCTAGGTAGGCTTGTTGTGTTTAGTTTACTACATTAGTTGCATCACGTTCAAATACCCTGAAAGTATTTTTTATTCAGGGTTCATCTGTGGATAGATACAGTTCTTGTTGTTTATGAAATGTAAGTAGTCTTGAGTATATCATTCGTTTTAACTATTATAATCCTACTTTTGGTTTGAACAAATCCTGAGTTAAAATGAAATGTTTAGTGGTTATGTAGCTGTGTATTTTGGCTCTCTCTTGCCCTAATCTTATTTAGTGTCATCTTGATAAGCATGTTGGAGATAATAATATTCTTAGCCTATTTATTTAAAGGTGAAAATTATTATTTCACAAGTATTACAATTAATTTGTCGTAAATTGTAGCACTTTATACTGGTCAATGCAAATTGTTTATCTGCTAAAGTAATTTGTAGTAGATTATTTAAACCTTTTTCACTGGTATACACAGCAAACTGGCTGGTAATTTTGACCGCTTATTAAGGCCTACTAACATTTTAATTATTAGGCAGTAGGCTCTATTCATGCAGTTTCTAGATGCTTCGCCAATCTTGACTTCTATCACAAGTAACTTAAGTTAAGTAGAATAAGATAGGCCATATATTTTTTGGGAAAACACATTCCGTAGAAATAACGGTTTTTAGAAAGTTTAAAATTTTGAAAATTTATTTTTCGATAGGCCTATTTCTTATGTCTCCATAATTAATTTTTCACAATTTAAATAAATTTGATGTAGGCTAGTTTTTCATCCTGGATATAAATTTCAAAATTATTTTGGTCTATGATAGTTATTTCTTGAGATATTGTGGAAAAACTACTGTCGCAGCAAATCACCTGGTGGCCATATGCACGATGACAATAGGAGTTATGACTAACCACCCAAAATCATTCGCATATATTCACACCAGAAGTTCGTTTGTTAGACCTTCTCGGAATCCAAGCACTCTAATTTAACGTAAATCACGAATATTAGTTGTAAATATATTTTAGGGCAAGTTAGGTTATGTTTGGTCATGTAAGTAATAGGGATACAAGAATTTAAGGACAACTTAGATTTTATTGTTTTTAAAATATTCTCCATGGAGATTGATAACACTTGTACATGCGTTGGCACCAATTTTTAAAGCACTTTTTCTACTCCGATTCAGATACTTCCAAAACATGAGTTTTGAATGCAACAACTGCTTCTTCAGATGTATAAAACCGATGTTCAGATGTTTTTTCTTGATGTTTGGCAACAAAAAAAAGTCATTATGTGCTAAATCAGGGCTGTATGGCGGATGACCCATCAATTCAATATTTTGTCCTGTCAAAAACTCTGTTGTTTCACCTGATCTTTGGGAGCTCGCATTGTCATGATGCATATTTCTTTGATTTTTCCCGTAGTTTCTCAAAGACTTCTGGCAAACAAATAGTGGTGTACTATTCCGAATTTACTGCCCTACATTGCTCTAATGACACAGTCGCCACATGACCGGTTATGCCTAAGAAACAGTCAACCGTATGCTTTCATGTGCTTCTTCATCGAACAACGTCGGTTGGATTTGTCTCGTCTTAAAAGACCTATACTGTGGATTGCTATTTTGTTTCAGGATCATATGAATATATCCATGATTCGTCACCAGTGTAGATATTATAAACTGCTTTTGATGCACCTTGAGCGAATTTCTTCAACACTTTCTTGCACCAATGAACACGAGCCTCATTTTGAGCGTTTGTTAGGTATCCAACGTTAACAAACCTTTTTCACATGCTTATGTTCATGCAAAATATTATTTATGCTTGTCATACTAATGCCTAAAGATGCCTCAATCTCACAATATGTTACATGACGATCATGCTTCATCAGTTCTTGCACAGCATCGATGTTTTCTGGCACAACAATCAATGTTGGACGACCTTTACGGGTTTTGTCCTGGAGTGATCGTCGGACACGATTGAATTCGTTATACTATTTTTGTATGGTGCTGTAAGAAGGCGCTTCCTTACTATATAAGGAATTAAGTTCATCTGTGCACTCTTGTCAGGCCACAAAGTTGTGAAAAAAATCATTGCACGAAAATGTTCACGATTTAATTCCATTTTTCAACCTGGTGTCAGTAACACTAATAATAATGATATGACAAATGAGGTTTTGTTTTACAATATGAACTTTTCACTGGAAACGTCAGCTGGTGCCTAGCAACAATCAATGTTGCCAAGGCCAGAAACATAAATAGTAGCCCTCGTATCTCTGTTATGTAGTGAGTTTCCTAACTTTATTTAGATGTGGTTTTTATGCTGAACATGAATATTGAAAACTATTTTGGTCTACTGCTTATTTCATTAGATAGACCTAGGATAATTAAAAAAACTAGATTTGTGATAATCCGCAATCATATTATAAGCAACAACTAACCAAAAAAAGTGCATGTAGGGTACCTGATGGAAGTATTGCTGGGAGGATGTCTCATTGGTCAGGTACTTAATTTTAATCCAAACATCAAATTTTCACCGATTATACAGGGTGACCACCGGGAACCGGACGTTTTTTAAATAAACAAACCACTTATTTTTTAACATAAAACTTATTTTATTACATAGAAATATTTGTACTTACATGCCATTTAAGAACAATGTTACTTATGGAATATAACGTCAAATAGATGGTGTCCATTTTCTTGAATGCAGGTTTCTAACCTTTTAAGAAAATCCGCATGTACACGTTCGAGAAGCTCTTGATCAATTGCTGCCACTTCGGTCTTGATTGCATCCTTTAGCTCTGCCAAGGTGCGAGGTTTGTTGTTGTAGACTCGTGATTTGAGGTACCTCCACAAAAAGTCACAAGTCGTCAAGTCTGGTGACCTTGGGGGCCACTGGATGTCGCCGAAACCGGAAATGAGCCTTCCTGGAAACATCCGACGGACCACAGCCATTGACAAGCGAGCAGTATGCGGTGTGGCACCATCTTGTTGAAAATAAACGTGTTCATTTCTGTCTAGACCTCGTCTTCTCAGTTGTGGACGTAAGAAAGTGTTCAGCATGTGAGTGTAACGTTCGGAGTTGACTGTTACTGAGGCTCCATTTTCACCTTAAAAAAAAAAAAATGGACCAATAATTCCAAAAGTGGCAACCGCACACCACACAGTTACACGTTCTGAATGGAGAGGTTTTTGGTGAATTATGCGAGGATTCTCGGTTGCCCAGTAACGTAGATTTTGCTTTTTAACTTCTCCATTTAAATTAAAATGTGCCTCATCACTCATAATGATTATTGTGCTGTCATTATCTTCGAGCAACACTTGCATGTGAACGGCGAAGTCCTCTCGCTGAGCGTAATCTCTTTCCTTTAGCTGCTGAACAACACACATTTTAAGGGGATGAAATTTTAAATCACTTTGCAAAATTTTCCGCACTGATTTACGCTTTAACCTTAGTTCACTTGCATGTCTTCTTGCTGAACGACTTGGGCTCCGATTGAGGGCTAGTCTCACCCTCTCTACGTTTTCCGGCATCCTTACGGTCTTCCTTGGGCCAGGAGATTTTTTCTTTAAAATAACTCCTGTCGTTCTCAGATTTTGAACCCACCTGAGAATAGTATTGTGGGTAGGAACCGTACCATGGCGTCCACGGTTGAAATGAGTGCGAAAAAGCCGTACTGTTGTAACAGACGCGCCATTTTGCACATACGCGTCGTATGCAAACATGCGATGCTCCACTGTCCAGGGCCGTAGACAGACCGGTTTTCTCGGGCCATTTGTCCGGGGCCCGGGCCCATAAATTGTTTACAGGGGCCTGGAAAAATTAATTTTCCTTGAGCCTTGAGAAAGCGATGGAAATTTATGCCTAATTCCTTTTTTATGTCTAACGTTGTTGGAACATCAAGCAATTGCAAAGCACACCATAATCGTTAATTATTTTATCATATCATTCCAAAAACAAAATCGTGAACGAGGTGAACGCAACAATTAAACACAACAGCAACGGTGATGCGTGACAGCGCGAGTGGCTTGGTTCTCGGACGGTGTGTGAGCCAGCTGATGTCACGGGGCGGGGCTTGCCACTGCGCATCTCACGTGACCGTCCGTCGTTGCAGTGGTTTGGCAGTTAGTGAGCGTCTGCAATGTGTTTCGGGTGTTGTACTCCGTAAATTATAATCGTTCACTATTCAGTAGTATTTGGGATTTCGCATCCATTTTTATTAGTGAAGTGCTTAAAGACCTTAAAGTCGTCACCGTATGAATACAAATTACAATGTGTATGTATTTTTTCTTTTTTCATTATAAAGTTTTTATGCTGTGGAAAAAAGTTTTTTATGTTACAGTTACAACCTTTATTAATAATACTATACTATAAGCTAATACTCTAATTGAATAGAACAAGATTATAAAAATAAAGAATTTTTTGTTTTTTATAGATAGTTTTTGGTTATTTTGTCCTTCATTCTTTTAGACTTGTGTTTTTAAACACTGAAATCTCATTCTTTTTCCTGGGGAGGAACCCTGGACCCTCCCTCTTCGAGGAGGGTATTCCATACCCCCCTGACTAAGGTACCGGGGCTGACCCCCCCCCCCCCCCCCCGGTATAAGGGGCCCGTTTAGGTGATTTTGCCCGAGGCCCGTTAAACCTGTCTACGGCCCTGCCACTGTCCACTGCTCCATGGCTACTGAAATGGCATTGTATAGCGAGGTCATTCCCCACACTCTCCCTCCTCTCCCATCTTGGCTGAGCGTGTACTAGCAATTCCAAAAACGTCCGGTTCCCGGTGGTCACCCTGTACCTACTCTATAGTGTTGTGATTGGTTAGGTAAGTAAAAATTTTTTTGTTTAAAAAAAAAATAATTTTGTTCTTAAACAAATTAGGCCTAATACAGGCTATATTATTGGCTACAAGCTATTCAAAACATTTTTGAAAAGTAACAATATTGGTTATATTGCAGTTTCATTAATTTTATGAATTTACATTTCTTCTCTGCTAGGTTGAACACTAGCTAGATTTTCAAATCACATTTAGTGCAACTGGAAATGCTAGTGTTGGTTCAATTACATGGACAATCATGGTATGAATCATCTATTGTATTATTTAAATTATTTACATGATCTGCATTATTTATAACATCTACATTATTTACATTTACAAGTTCGAGAATAATTTTTTTCTTTCCGGATATTTTAACAGAAAACTTCAAGCTTACGTTTTGTTTTTAGCCTTTTTGGAATTTGGAAGATTTAAAGTTGGTACTGCCTTTTGTTTCAGATCTTGGAAAGATTTTGGGCTGTAATTTAGCAGTGAATGTTTTAAAGATACTATAAAGCAATCTACTGAAATGTTCAGAGCAGACTGTAGCATTTATCAAATTAAATCTGTCTTGTCTCCTACAGGCGATTACCCATTGTTGTTTAAGTTCATCATTACTGGCAAACTTATAATACGTAATATTTGTAGTTTTTGGTCTTCCTACTATAGTTCATGCAGCCATAAATAGCACAACCTGGTATTGTAGACAAACAACTTAACGAAATGGGTTTAAAAAACATATACACAACATATCACATAGCACCATAAACATATTCATGAACAAAAATTAAGACTAACTACAGATAGTTCGTTAAGAACGCCAACACCATGTCTATGGTGGCCGGCGGGGAACTCGCTACATGTGCTCCGCGGGTGATGTCACGCACCTGCGAGGAGCTAGCTGCAACCCCACAGTACAATGGCATACCTATAGTCCTTCCACTATGGGTACCATCTCCAGCTGCTCCATGTTGAGGTAGATTAGGATTAATGTTTTGGAGCTGCTGATGCAAGATTTTACTAGCAAGTGATTCAATTATACTAACTGTAAAATCATAACTTGTCAGTGGCCGATCTGTATTGCTTACATATAGAATATGTGCATTTATCATCGTCATGTCTAAGGAAGAAGGAAATTATCAAAGATTTTCATATTTGTTAGTGGCTTTGGTACATCTTATTTGGATTTGTTTTTCCATCCACACCCCTCATATTCCAGTTATATTCACCAATTAGCTTTGGTTTAATCACACGATACAACTTTTGCTTCGTAAAAAACTATTGTAAAAGCAGTTGACATCAAATAAACTGGTTCTCTTGTCTTTTTCTGTTTCATCCCACTAATGAGGTCTTATTTTTTCTATAGTAAATACCTTTTTGTGTTGTAATTTTCCTTGAATTAGGTTCTCAGATATGTTTTTTGAGTGTTCATTGATTGTGCCATTGAGGAGCGTGTTCATGCTAATAAAATATCACCTTAAGTAGTTTTATATACTTTATCAGTTGTATTATACAGATGTTAATATTTGTCTAGCAAATTACATACATTCAAAATATGCACTATTACTTTTTGGAAAAAAGGCAATACTTGGATTGTCTTCCAAAAACCCTTTTCACTGTAGAAATGAAGAATATGATTTGTCTTGCTGTTGCAGAGTTCAAATTTTTAATACAGAATCTGCAATGATGCTTGTTAGGAAAATATTGTATGAATGAGCAACAGTTCTTCATACTCTTCATTGATTCATTCAGCAAATGTTAAGTCCAGGTATAAAATATTTGCTCATATAACTATCATTCATAGAATTATAGAATATTTGGTCTTATATTATGGTCATGACGTAGCTCCTTTAGGTATTAGGTATCTAGTGAGCTAATATGGAAGGATGATCTTATGGATTGGGATCTGTTAATGAGCATTACTTATGAAAAAAATAGTTTTCTTTAATTTGTAGGTTGACCAGTATTTGGTATAATTATTCCTAAAACTTAGGCCCTTGTTCAAATCCAACGCTATGTACTTTTTAATTACTAAGGTAGTTACTTCAAACCATTTTCTAATCCGAACGTGTTGGGTTAGGGAGCCAGAATCTTTTTTTCTCTAAGCATTGTTTTTTTTTTTTTTTAGTAATGGGTTCCATATAGTCTCAGTAAAAAATAAAAAATTATGATAGTGGTAGGCTATTTCTTGGAGGCAAGTTTCTAGGACCTGTATGTTTCAGTTGAAAATTTGTGGTTATCAATTGGTGGTTCTGGAGGATATTCACACAACCAATTCATTGTTTGTTGTGTGCCTAAAGGTGCAGTAGGCACAGAATCAGATGTATGCCTAATGCTAGTAAAATTAGTAGGCCTAGGTTGAGTTGGAGGTACATTTGAAGTTTATGGTCTTGGTGGTACGTTTGGAGTTTTTGGTCTTACCTGAGCCTCTTCATAGCCAGATTCAGAGTATATATTACAGTCTAAAATCGGGTTATGTTCTTCTCCACTTCTGAAAGAATAGTCTTCAAGAGATTCAGAACTAGGACAGTCTTCAATATCAGATGCAAACTCACCAAAATTGTTACTAACTTCACTCTCACTTTAAACTAATTTCTTCACTCAAACAATGCCTAACAGCACCTAAACGACTAAGTTCACTGATTATAATTATCTACTATCTGAGTAGTAAAAACAAAAATCAAACTCTTATCATCAATAACAACACAACACAGCAACTGCTTAGTAGCCTACCACTGACAATGCTACTGCCAGTGTGCTGTTGCTAAAATAGTACTCCCAATACTCTAAGGCGTTACAAAATTAAGATCTAATTATATCCATGGAAACCCTAATATATTTCTTCTTTATTACTAAATTAAATACGTTATTATCGCTAGTGCCATTCAAGTGCTCTTATAAACACCAACTTTAACCACAAAAACAAATTCTCATATATTTATGTCAGAGGGACAGCCGGCAAGTCGTACTGAAGGCCAATTATTGAAATTTAATGCAAATCTCGAATTTTTGTGATAGATATATTAAGTTAGGTTAAAAGTTAGCCTTGTGGGATTTGCATTTAATATTTTCATTTTATATCACGATTTTAAAACTAATTACAATTAGTTGCCTGTTGCATCAATGAATGAATATAATTTATTTCTATAGTTAATTGCACAAAGTCAATGCAATGAGTAAATGGTTATAAAAAACATTAAAATGTAACATATATTTTTTGATGTCACAACATTTGATGACTGTGAATTATAAACTGGAGCTAAATACGTTCACACACAGGCCCATGTGGGCGTTTTGTTACTGTATTACTATTAATGCAAAATAATATTTGCACAATTCATTAAGGAAATAATATTCATTCATCATACTACAGGCATTGCAGCCCATGTTGACTAACAGGCAAACTTATAGACTTGACTGTACATTCTTAGAGCATGCTTCCACTGTCGAGAAACGGTGGTGGGGGAAGTTCTCTATCACTCACACCACCCGTCCTATGTGCTTTGGGTTATTTGATTATGCATGAGGGACAAAAATAAACTGACCTAATATAGCACAAATAAATAAAATTACTACTGATACAGCACAAAAGAACAAGTCAGATAGGCCATTGCATCAATATGACATCGGAACAGTATCCTTGAATCAAACTCATCATATTATATTTTGAATGAAAACAGGTTCATCGTAATACTTTAACGATGTTTTTAAAATATGATTTAAGTTTTATATTATTAGTATTTCATTCTAAGTTTAGCAAAAAATTAGAATTTTTTATTTCACTAAAACAATTATTAGTTCCTTTCTAAAAATGCAATAACTATCAATAAAGAACAAAATAATTCAATAAACAAAGTAGACATATGAAGGTAACCTCTATGATTTGAGTTTTCATTAGTCAAAAATAGTTTTTTAGCCAATTTTCTTTAAAGTATGATTATGCTTGGAACAATAAAAGTTTGACTAAATTGTTAGTTTCATAGTTGTAGTAAACTCTAAATTTGTGCTTCAATATTGGGTTTTCACCACTGTATGTGTATGGACGGGCAGGTAACACTGTATATGCATGGCTGGGTGGGTGGTTCATCACCACTTAACGTGTGTGAACAGTTAGGTAAGTTTTCGCCAATGTAATAGTTCATGTTTTAAGACGAATTTAATGTAAGTTTACATTAATTTCATGCTTGTATGTGAACATGAGGTAGCCTTTATGTTTTGAAATGGAAATGTGAAGTTACAATTTATACGTATTTGCTTATTTTATAAAAAATGTTATATATATAACATTTTTATTATACATATATAAAGTTAATTCATTATTATTA
>JAQJVL010002602.1:0-65684 GCA_035578905.1 Stictocephala bisonia
GAATTTTAATCTTGCGATTGTTGAGTTTCAATCTTGCGATCTTTGAGTTTCAATCATGCTATCTTTGAGTTTCAATCTTGCATTCTTTGAGTTTCAATCTTGCGATCTTTGAGTTTCAATCTTGCGATCTTTGAGTTTCAATCTTGCGATCTTTGAGTTTTCATCTTGAGATATTTTAATTTCAATCATGCGAACTTTGTGTATCAATCTTGCGATTTTTTAGTTTCAGTCTTTAAATTTTCGAGTTTCAATCTTGCCATCTTTGAGTTTCAATTTTGCGATCTTGGAGTTTCAATCTTGCGATCTTTGAATTTCAATCTTGCGATCTTTGAGTTTCAATCTTGCAATCTTTGAGTTTCAATCTTGCGATCTTTGAGTTTAATTCTTGCGATCTTTGAGTTTCAATCTTGCGATCTTTGAGTTTCAATCTTAAGATCTTTGAGTTTCAATCTTGCGATCTTTGAGTTTCAATCTCTCCATCTTTGAGTTTCAATCTTGCGATCTTTGAGTTTTAATCTTGCGATCTTTGAGTTTCAATTTTGCGATCTTTGAGTTTCAATCTTGCCATCTTTGAGTTTCAATCTTGAGATATTTGAGTTTCAATCATGCGATCTTTGTGTATCAATCTTGCGATCTTTGAGTTTCAATCATGCGATCTTTGAGTTTCAATCTTGCGATCTTTGAGTTTCAAACTTATAATCTTTGAGTTTCATTCATGCGATCTTTGAGTTTCAATCTTGCGATCTTTGAGTTTCAATCTTGCGATCTTTGAGTTTCAATCTTGAGATATTTGAGTTTCAATTATGCGATCTTTGTTTATCAATCTTGCGATCTTTCAGTTTCAGGCTTGCGATTTTTTAGTTTCAATCTTGCCATCTTTGAGTTTCAATCTTGCGATTTTTGAGTTTAAATCTTGCAATCTTTGAGTTTGAATCTTGTGATCTTTGAGTTTAATTCTTGCGATCTTTGAGTTTAAATCTTGCGATCTTTGAGTTTCAAACTTGCGATCTTTGAGTTTCAATCTTGCGATCTTTGAGTTTCAATTTTGCCATCTTTGAGTTTCAAAATTGCGATCTTTAACTTTCAGTCTTGCCATCTTTGAGTTTCAATCTTGCAATCTTTGAGTTTCAATCTTGCCATTTTTGAGTTTTAATCTTGTGATCTTTGAATTTCAAACTTGCCATCTTTGTGTTTCAATCATGCGATCTTTGAGTTTCAATCTTGCGATCTTTGAGTTTCAAACTTATAATCTTTGAGTTTCATTCATGCGATCTTTGAGTTTCAATCTTGCGATCTTTGAGTTTCAATCTTGCTATCTTTGAGTTTCAACCTTGCGATCTTTGAATTTCAATCTTGCGATCTTTCAGTTTTAAACTTGTGATCTTTGAGTTTCAATCTTGCCATCTTTGAGTTTCAATCTTGCGATCTTTGAGTCTTAATCTTGCGATCTTTGAGTATTAATCTTGCGATCTTTGAGTTTCAATCTTGCTATCTTTGAGTTTCATTCTTGTGATCTTTGAATTTCAATCTTGCGATCTTTGAGTTTCAATCTTGCGATCTTTGAGTTTCAATCTTGCGATCTTTGAATTTCAATGATGCGATCTTTGAGTTTCAATCTTGCTATCTTTGAGTTTCAATCTTGCGATCTTTGAGTTTTAATCTTGCTATCTTTGAGTTTCAATCTTGTGACCTTTGAATTTCAATCTTGCGATCTTTGAGTTTCAATCATGCGATCTTTGAGTTTCAATCTTGCTATCTTTGAGTTTCAATCTTGCAATCTTTGAGTTTCAATCTTGCGATCTTTGAGTTTCAATCTTGCGATCTTTGAGTTTCAATCTTGCGATCTTTGAGTTTTAATCTTGCGATCTTTGTGTATCAATCTTGCGATCTTTGAGTTTTAATCTTGCTATCTTTGAGTTTCAATCTTGTGATCTTTGAATTTATATCTTGCCATCTTTGAGTTTCAATCATGCGATCTTTGAGTTACAATCTTGCGATCTTTGAGTTTCAAACTTGTAATCTTTGAGTTTCATTCATGCGATCTTTGAGTTTCAATCTTGCGATCTTTGAGTTTCAATCTTGCTATCTTTGAGTTTCAACCTTGCGACCTTTGAATTTCAATCTTGAGATCTTTGAGTTTCAAACTTGTGATCTTTAAGTTTCAATCTTGCCATCTTTGAGTTTCAATCTTGCGATCTTTGAGTTTTAATCTTGCGATCTTTAAGTATCAATCTTGTGATCTTTGAGTTTCAATCTTGCTATCTTTGAGTTTCAATCTTGCGATCTTTGAATTTTAATCTTGCGATTGTTGAGGTTCAATCTTGCGATCTTTGAGTTTCAATCATGCGATCTTTGAGTTTCAATCTTGCTATCTTTGAGTTTCAATCTTGCGATCTTTGAGTTTCAATCTTGCGATCTTTGAGTTTCAATCTTGCGATCTTTGAGTTTTAATCTTGAGATATTTTAATTTCAATCATGCAAACTTTGTGTATCAATCTTGCGATTTTGGAGTTTCAGTCTTTTGATTTTCGAGTTTCAATCTTGCCATCTTTGAGTTTCAATTTTGCGATCTTGGAGTTTCAATCTTGCGATCTTTGAATTTCAATCTTGCGATCTTTGAGTTTCAATCTTGCAATCTTTGAGTTTCAATCTTGCGATCTTATAGTTTAATCTTGCGATCTTTGAGTTTCAATCTTGCGATCTTTGAGTTTCAATCTTAAGATCTTTGAGTTTCAATCTTGCGATCTTTGAGTTTCAATCTTGCCATCTTTGAGTTTCAATCTTGCGATCTTTGAGTTTTAATCTTGCGATCTTTGAGTTTCAATTTTGCGATCTTTGAGTTTCAATCTTGCCATCTTTGAGTTTCAATCTTGCGATCTTTGAGTTTTAAACTTGTGATCTTTGAGTTTCAATCTTGCCATCTTTGAGTTTCAATCTTGCGATCTTTGAGTTTTAATCTTGCGATCTTTGAGTATTAATCTTGCGATCTTTGAGTTTCAATCTTGCTATCTTTGAGTTTCATTCTTGTGATCTTTGAATTTCAATCTTGCGATCTTTGAGTTTCAATCTTGCGATCTTTGAGTTTCAATCTTGCGATCTTTGAATTTCAATGATGCGATCTTTGAGTTTCAATCTTGCTATCTTTGAGTTTCAATCTTGCGATCTTTGAGTTTTAATCTTGCTATCTTTGAGTTTCAATCTTGTGACCTTTGAGTTTCAATCTTGCGATCTTTGAGTTTCAATCATGCGATCTTTGAGTTTCAATCTTGCTATCTTTGAGTTTCAATCTTGCAATCTTTGAGTTTCAATCTTGCGATCTTTGAGTTTCAATCTTGCGATCTTTGAGTTTCAATCTTGCGATCTTTGAGTTTTAATCTTGCGATCTTTGTGTATCAATCTTGCGATCTTTGAGTTTTAATCTTGCTATCTTTGAGTTTCAATCTTGTGATCTTTGAATTTCAACCTTGCGATTGTTGAGTTTCAATCTTGCGATCTTTGAGTTTCAATCTTGCGATCTTTGAGTTTGAATTTTGCCATCTTTGAGTTTCAAAATTGTGATCTTTGAGTTTCAATCTTGCGATCTTTGAGTTTGAAAATTGCGATCTTTGATTTTCAGTCTTGCCATCTTTGAGTTTTAATCTTGCAATCTTTGAGTTTCAATCTTGCCATTTTTGAGTTTCAATCTTGCGATCTTTGAATTTATATCTTGCCATCTTTGAGTTTCAATCATGCGATCTTTGAGTTACAATCTTTCGATCTTTGAGTTTCAAACTTGTAATCTTTGAGTTTCATTCATGCGATCTTTGAGTTTCAATCTTGCGATCTTTGAGTTTCAATCTTGCTATCTTTGAGTTTCAACCTTGCGACCTTTGAATTTCAATCTTTAGATCTTTGAGTTTCAAACTTGTGATCTTTGAGTTTCAATCTTGCCATCTTTGAGTTTCAATCTTGCGATCTTTGAGTTTTAATCTTGCGATCTTTAAGTATCAATCTTGTGATCTTTGAGTTTCAATCTTGCTATCTTTGAGTTTCAATCTTGCGATCTTTGAATTTTAATCTTGCGATTGTTGAGGTTCAATCTTGCGATCTTTGAGTTTCAATCATGCGATCTTTGAGTTTCAATCTTGCTATCTTTGAGTTTCAATCTTGCGATCTTTGAGTTTCAATCTTGCGATCTTTGAGTTTCAATCTTGCGATCTTTGAGTTTTAATCTTGAGATATTTTAATTTCAATCATGCAAACTTTGTGTATCAATCTTGCGATTTTGGAGTTTCAGTCTTTTGATTTTCGAGTTTCAATCTTGCCATCTTTGAGTTTCAATTTTGCGATCTTGGAGTTTCAATCTTGCGATCTTTGAATTTCAATCTTGCGATCTTTGAGTTTCAATCTTGCAATCTTTGAGTTTCAATCTTGCGATCTTTGAGTTTAATCTTGCGATCTTTGAGTTTCAATCTTGCGATCTTTGAGTTTCAATCTTAAGATCTTTGAGTTTCAATCTTGCGATCTTTGAGTTTCAATCTTGCCATCTTTGAGTTTCAATCTTGCGATCTTTGAGTTTTAATCTTGCGATCTTTGAGTTTCAATTTTGCGATCTTTGAGTTTCAATCTTGCCATCTTTGAGTTTCAATCTTGAGATATTTGAGTTTCAATCATGCGATCTTTGTGTATCAATCTTGCGATCTTTGAGTTTCAGTCTTGCGATCTTTGAGTTTTAATCTTGCGATCTTTGAGTTTCAATTTTGCGATCTTTGAGTTTAAATCTTGCGATCTTTGAGTTTCAATTTTGCCATCTTTGAGTTTCAATCTTGCGATCTTTGAGTTTCAATCTTGTGATCTTTGAATTTCAACCTTGCGATTGTTGAGTTTCAATCTTGCGATCTTTGAGTTTCAATCTTGCGATCTTTGAGTTTGAATTTTGCCATCTTTGAGTTTCAAAATTGTGATCTTTGAGTTTCAATCTTGCGATCTTTGAGTTTCAAAATTGCGATCTTTGAGTTTTAGTCTTGCCATCTTTGAGTTTCAATCTTGCAATCTTTGAGTTTCAATCTTGCCATTTTTGAGTTTCAATCTTGCGATCTTTGAATTTATATCTTGCCATCTTTGAGTTTCAATCATGCGATCTTTGAGTTACAATCTTGCGATCTTTGAGTTTCAAACTTGTAATCTTTGAGTTTCATTCATGCGATCTTTGAGTTTCAATCTTGCGATCTTTGAGTTTCAATCTTGCTATCTTTGAGTTTCAACCTTGCGACCTTTGAATTTCAATCTTGAGATCTTTGAGTTTTAAACTTGTGATCTTTGAGTTTCAATCTTGCCATCTTTGAGTTTCAATCTTGCGATCTTTGAGTTTTAATCTTGCGATCTTTAAGTATCAATCTTGTGATCTTTGAGTTTCAATCTTGCTATCTTTGAGTTTCAATCTTTCGATCTTTGAATTTTAATCTTGCGATTGTTGAGGTTCAATCTTGCGATCTTTGAGTTTCAATCATGCGATCTTTGAGTTTCAATCTTGCTATCTTTGAGTTTCAATCTTGCGATCTTTGAGTTTCAATCTTGCGATCTTTGAGTTTCAATCTTGCGATCTTTGAGTTTTAATCTTGAGATATTTTAATTTCAATCATGCAAACTTTGTGTATCAATCTTGCAGAGTGTAATTTTTCTAAACTAAATAATGGAAATGTTTTGTTGATAGGAGACTCAATTATTCGATATTGCAAAGCAAATTTAATTTTTTAAAGAGGGGAAATTATGGTAGAAATGTGCCCGGTTTGGAAAAAATAAAAGACTTTAAAAATTTTAAAACTATTGAAACAAAATAGTTTAACATTTCATTAATATTTTTCCCAATTTTGGAAACTAAAAACCCTTAAAAAGTGGTAAAAAGGGACGAGGCGGGCTATAAGGGTGGCCATGGAAAAACCCCAGGCCCCCTAATGACCGGGCCCAAACCTTTTTTTGTACAAAAACTAAAATTCTTTTTTCCTAATGCTGGGGTTGTTTTTGGGTAAAAAAGCATATTATTTTTAGATCTTTTTAAAACATAAAAGGGCTCTCTTTGTTTTTAATGAACAAGTGAATTAAAGTGCAAAAAAATTTCGGTTTTTGTGTTTGTTGAAGCAATTTTGTTGGATCAAAAGACAGCATCTTGCTGGGGAGGGAAACGCCATCTAAATCGAAGGGGTAGTCTTCAGTTTGGGAAAAACTGTTTTCAGATGTTTTTTTCAGCCGTCCTTAATAGTAAACCATGTGTGAAACTTTCACATAAAACCTCAAGAAGCAGGGAAACAGAAATTCCTGTTAAAAAGGAGTCGGTTTTAAGCGGAATTTTCCATCTGAATCTCCCACTGCGTTTTCAAAAGACAGAAAGTATTTTTTTTAGAAGTACTAAAGCCTCAAAAAAACCCCCATAGCTAACCAAAATTTTAATCTGGCAAGCAAAAGATGGTTCACCACAAAATTGTGCGGGGTTTCCCCTCTGGTAAACTCGATACGTTTCAAATGTTCTTTGACTCGGAGGATGGACATCGGGGTGTGTATCTGAGCATCTTTTTAAAGAGTTTTCCCGAATTTAAATTTTAATCTTTACAGGGGTTTTAAGGCCATCAAAAGCCTCCCTGCCGTAGTTCGCTTAAAAAGGGAGGGTCTGTTTTTCAGAAAACCTTAAATTAAAATCCCAAAAAGTAGATGTTTACCAATTTTGTCTGGGGGGTTAAGTGTGGTTTTCTGCTGCTTTTTTCCCAACTTGATAAAAACCCAAAACGTCCCTGATAGTCATTTTTAAAAAACCGCAACCATTTTCATCCTCAATAGCGGGGAAATGATTTTTTTACAGTCGTCTATGGATTGTCGGGGGAAAATATAAGACCAGGGGGTCGAAAATCGTTTTTTGGGGGTTTTTTTAAATTTTTGTCAATCCCCTCCGTTGCTGAAAATTAAATTTAAATAATTTAAAATATGTATGATGGCTTCTCATGATTTGAGAAAAAAATTTAATGTCTTTATCCCCGAAAATTTTAAAAAACTCCAAGTCCTTAATAGATAGTCACACTGACCCCCCCGATGTTTTTTTCACTTCCCTCATTTTTAAAATTTATTTGCACGTGTGATCTTCTTTGCACAGGTGGCAATTGAAAAAGTTATCAACGCCTATTTGGATGCTAAACGTCCAAAATTTTTTATATGGGCGATCCTTTTCTGATACAAGGTCCGTATTTTTCAAAAAATTTATTGGGAGGGTGAAACGTGGTCTGTTGTCTTTGAGGGATTTACTATGGAGTTAAAATGCGTTTTTTTCAATTTTCAATATCCTTTTGTTTCGAACAGGCTTTTCCCCTGAAAAAAAAAAATAAGAACCCGTGAGAAATGTCCCGAAAAAAGAGTAAATTTTGAGTGCTGATCCAGAAAGAAACTTCGAGAGGGGGGTTAAACTGGGGTTTATTTTTGGGGAACAAAAGTTTTGGGATTCTTCCCATGTGAGAGGAAAGCTTTTTGTATCTTTTTAAAGCGGAAATAAAAGCCCAGTTTTGGGATCCCCCAAAGGGCATCAAAAATCTTTAAGGGAAATACAAAAACTCTTCAAATTTTTAGGTCAAGATTTGTGTGGGGGTTATAATCAACGAAAATAGGGGCCCAAAAAAAAAAATATTCATCCCAAACCCCCGCAAAGTATCAAGGATGAAAAGGGTCTTGTTATCATTTGTTTCCCAAAAATTAGTGTCGAATAGTTTTAATGACTTCTTTAAAAATTTTTTTTTCCCCCCAAAATGCCCCTGTTCCTACCGGGGGAGTTTTCCCTTTAAATTTTCGGGACCCAAAAGCAAATTTTCATTATTTTTTTAAGCCAGTCTCAAAAAGGAAGTTTTCAAAATATCATATGTCTTTAAAAACCCAAAAACATCTTGGGTTGTGAAAAATATCATCCAAACTGCTTAAATCATTTGTGACATTTTCCCCCGGACCACTTTTTAAATTCATTAACTATTCTTTTCAAAAATGGAGTGTTCCCATACCCCTTTAAAAATGTTTCCCCTTGTAAAGCCATTGCACAAAAAAAATTTAAGTTGGGTAACCCCTTTACAATTTTTAGACCAAAAATCTATCAAAATCGACTTTTTTCAAAGGTTTTTTTAGAAGGCAGTTTTAGTAATTTTTGGTTTTCATAAGTCAAAAAATAAAAATTTTTTGTTCAACAACCAGTTTTTGGGTTTTTCAAAAGGGGGGCTCCTGTCAAAGGGTATGGTTTTACGCTTTTAAATAAAGTAGTATGTGCCCTTTGAAGAGGTATGGGGTTTCGGGTGTTTTTTTTTATTTTGCGAAAGGGAAATTTTATATTTGGGTTTCCCCAAAGAAATTCTACTGGGAAAAAAAAGGGTAGGATTGGAGTACGTGGTGTGGCAAAACAATGGTTTTCGTCTTATTTAAGGGATCGCAAACAAAATTGGGCGAGATGTTTTTTGTGGAAAGGTGGGCACCCTTTTAAGCTTTTTTCGTTCTGATGTGGAAAAAAAGGTTATGGCAGGAGTTCCCCCGGGCTCCATACTCGGGCCCCTTTTTTTTATTTATATATAAATGACCCGAGGATTGGTTCCTGATGCTCTTTTGGGGTCTATTTGCTGAAAGACACGTCAATTTTAATGGATTAAACCCTTGTCGTAATTTTTATTGGGGGGTCAACACTTTTGTGAACTTTTTAAAAAGGATTGTCCAATGGTTTCAGAAAATTTGGGTTTAAATCATAAACACTGAAAAAAAAATTTTTCTGGGCCTTTTCAATCAAGGGGAAAACGGGATGAAAGACTCCCGTGTTTGGGGGCGGGGATATTGAGGTATTTTCTCAAAACTCGGTGAAATTCTTGGGGTTATCTTGGGCAGAAATTTGAATTTCTTTTTCCCCATAAATAATGTAGGGTTGGAAAGTGTTTTCCCGGAATTTTTTTTGTTTCCCTACACTCTCACAGTTTACAAACAGTGCAGGGCCTTCTTTTACTTTCTAAAGGGTTTAATATTTCCCCTTTCTTTTCGTTTGCATAACAAACTGGGGCCCCAGAAAGATCATTAACCAAACGCATATTTTTTTTACAAAAAAGGGCATTGCCCAATTTTTTGGGTGGAATTTGTCAAAAAGAGTCGTGCAAAAATTTTTTCAGAACTTGAACTTTTAAAATTTTCCTAGCATATACATTTTTCATTTCCTTATTTTTTTTTTAAAAAGAAAACCCTAGTTTTTTTCAGTCCCCTTTTTCCACATCAAAAATTTCAAAACCCGAGAAATAAAAAAATAAACTTAAAAAATTCCCTTTTTATACCACTTCTTTCTTTTAAAAAACCCCAAAACCCACTATAACGCCCCTAATCTTATTAACGCCCTTCCTGAATTCCTTAAAAAAAAACGGACTTTATTACTTTTTTTAAAAAAGATTAAAAACCCTTTTTTATTTATAAGTGTTTTTTCTGTGGAAGAATATAAAAAAAAAGTTTTGAATAAGACTATTTTTAATTTTTTTTTTAATTTTAGATTTAATTTATGGGCGCAAGCCATTGCATATTGTATTTGTTTCACGGCAATAAAGTATATTTGATTTTGATTTTATTTTTGCGATTTTTGGAGTTTTTAGTCTTTTGATTTTCGAGTTTCAAACTTGCCCTCCCTTTGAGTTTCAATTTGCGATCTTGGAGTTTTTAATCTTGGATCTTTGAATTTCAATCTTGCGATCTTTAAATTTCAAAACTTGCAATCTTTGAGTTTTCATCTTGCGTTTTTTGAGTTTAAACCCTTTCGATCTTTGAGTTTCAAACCCTTTCGATCTTTGAGTTTCAATCTTAAAATGTTTGATTTTCAATCTTGCGAAACTTTGAGTTTCAATTTTTGCCATCTTTGAGTTTCAAACTTGCGATCTTTGAGTTTTTTAAACTTGCGTCTTTGAGTTTTTAATTTTTTTTTTTTTCGATCTTTTAGTTTCAATCTTCCATCTTTGAGTTTCAATCTTGAGATATTTGAGTTTCAAACATGGGGATCCCTTTTTGTATCAATTTTTGCGAAACTTTGAGTTTCAGTCTTGCGATCTTTTTTTTTTTAATCTTGCGATCTTTTGAGTTTTTAATCTTGCCATCTTTGAGTTTCCAAAACTTGGAAACTTTGAGTTTTAAAACTTGCGATCCCTTTGGGGTTTCAATTTTTTGGGTCTTTAGTTTAAATCTTGCGATCTTTTTTGGGTTTTAATTTTGCCTTTTTTGATTTTCAAAATTGCGATCTTTGAGTTTTAATTTTGCATTTTTTGGTTTCAATCTTGGATCTTTGGGGTTTAATTTTTGAGGGTAAATTTTATTTCAAAATTTTTCGATTTTGTGTATCAATCTTTGGGATCTTTGGGGTTTCAGGGGTTTCGAATTTTTTTTGTTTTCAATCCCTTTCCTATTTGAAATTTCAATCTTGCGATTTTTTTAGTTTTAAATCTTTTCAATCTTTGAGTTTGGAAACTTGCGATTTTTTGGTTTTAAAATTTTTGGGGATCTTTTAGTTTTTATTTTGCGATCTTTGGTTTAATCTTGCAATCTTTGAGTTTTTTAAACTTCCCCATCTTTTAGTTTAAAACCTGTGGGTCTTTGAAATTTTTAAAACTTGCGATCTTTTTAGTTTTTTTAAACTTGCGATATTTTATTTTAATCATGGGAATCTTTGAGTTTCAATCTTTCTTTTCTTTTAGTTTTAATTTTGCCAAACTTTGAGTTTTAAAATTGCGATCTTTTTGAAATTTCAGTCTTGCCATCTTTTTTGTTTTAATCTTGCAATCTTTGAGTTTCTTTTTCCATTTTTTGGGTTTTTAAACTTGTGATCCCTTTTAAATTTTTAAAACTTGCCATTTTTTGAGTTTCAATCATGCGATCTTTGAGTTTCAATCTTGCTATCTTTGAGTTTCAATCTTGCAATCTTTGAGTTTCAATCTTGCGATCTTTGAGTTTCAATCTTGCGATCTTTGAGTTTTAATCTTGCGATCTTTGAGTTTTAATCTTGCGATCTTTGTGTATCAATTTAGCGATCTTTAAGTTTTAATCTTGCTATCTTTGAGTTTCAATCTTGTGATCTTTGAATTTCAACCTTGCGATTGTTGAGTTTCAATCTTGCGATCTTTGAGTTTCTATCTTGCGATCTTTGAGTTTGAATTTTGCCATCTTTGAGTTTCAAAATTGCGATCTTTGAGTTTCAATCTTGCGATCTTTGAGTTTCAAAATTGCGATCTTTGAGTTTCAGTCTTGCCATCTTTGAGTTTCAATCTTGCAATCTTTGAGTTTCAATCTTGCCATTTTTGAGTTTCAATCTTGCGATCTTTGAATTTATATCTTGCCATCTTTGAGTTTCAATCATGCGATCTTTGAGTTACAATCTTGCGATCTTTGAGTTTCAAACTTGTAATCTTTGAGTTTCATTCATGCGATCTTTGAGTTTCAATCTTGCGATAATTGAGTTTCAATCTTGCGATCTTTGAGTTTCAATCTTGCGATCTTTGAGTTTCAATCTTGCGATCTTTGAGTTTTAATCTTGAGATATTTTAATTTCAATCATGCAAACTTTGTGTATCAATCTTGCGATTTTGGAGTTTCAGTCTTTTGATTTTCGAGTTTCAATCTTGCCATCTTTGAGTTTCAATTTTGCGATCTTGGAGTTTCAATCTTGCGATCTTTGAATTTCAATCTTGCGATCTTTGAGTTTCAATCTTGCAATCTTTGAGTTTCAATCTTGCGATCTTTGAGTTTAATCTTGCGATCTTTGAGTTTCAATCTTGCGATCTTTGAGTTTCAATCTTAAGATCTTTGAGTTTCAATCTTGCGATCTTTGAGTTTCAATCTTGCCATCTTTGAGTTTCAATCTTGCGATCTTTGAGTTTTAATCTTGCGATCTTTGAGTTTCAATTTTGCGATCTTTGAGTTTCAATCTTGCCATCTTTGAGTTTCAATCTTGAGATATTTGAGTTTCAATCATGCGATCTTTTGTATCAATCTTGCGATCTTTGAGTTTCAGTCTTGCGATCTTTAGTTTCAATCTTGCGATCTTTGAGTTTCAATCTTGCCATCTTTGAGTTTCAATCTTGCGATCTTTGAGTTTTAATCTTGCGATCTTTGAGTTTCAATTTTGCGATCTTTGAGTTTAAATCTTGCGATCTTTGGGTTTCAATTTTGCCATCTTTGATTTTCAAAATTGCGATCTTTGAGTTTCAATCTTGCGATCTTTGAGTTTCAATCTTGCGATCTTTGAGTTTCAATCTTGAGATATTTGAGTTTCAATTATGCGATCTTTGTGTATCAATCTTTCGATCTTTGAGTTTCAGGCTTGCGATTTTTTAGTTTCAATCTTGCCATATTTGAGTTTCAATCTTGCGATTTTTGAGTTTAAATCTTGCAATCTTTGAGTTTGAATCTTGCGATCTTTGAGTTTAATTCTTGCGATCTCTGAGTTTCATTCTTGCGATCTTTGAGTTTCAAACTTGCGATCTTTGAGTTTCAATCTTGCGATCTTTGAGTTTCAATCTTGCAATCTTTGAGTTTTAATCTTGCGATCTTTGAGTTTCAATCTTGCAATCTTTGAGTTTTAATCTTCCTATCTTTTAGTTTAATCCTGTGATCTTTGAATTTCAAACTTGCGATCTTTGAGTTTTAATCTTGCGATATTTGAGTTTCAATCATGCAATCTTTGAGTTTCAATCTTGCTATCTTTGAGTTTCAATTTTTCCATCTTTGAGTTTCAAAATTGCAAACTTTTAGTTTCAATCTTGCAATCTTTGAGTTTCAATCTTGCCATTTTTGAGTTTCAATCTTGTGATCTTTGAATTTCAATCTTGCCATCTTTGAGTTTCAATCATGCGATCTTTGAGTTTCAATCTTGCGATTTTTGAGTTTCAAACTTATAATCTTTGAGTTTCATTCATGCGATCTTTGAGTTTCAATCTTGCGATCTTTGAGTTTCAATCTTGCTATCTTTGAGTTTCAACCTTGCGATCTTTAAATTTCAATCTTGCGATCTTTGAGTTTCAAACTTGTGATCTTTGAGTTTCAATCTTGCCATCTTTGAGTTTCAATCTTGCGATCTTTGAGTTTTAATCTTGCGATCTTCGAGTATCAATCTTGCGATCTTTGAGTTTCAATCTTGCTATCTTTTAGTTTCATTCTTGTGATCTTTGAATTTCAATCTTGCGATCTTTGAGTTTCAATCTTGCGATCTTTGAGTTTCAAACTTGTGATCTTTGAGTTTCAATCTTGCCAACTTTGAGTTTCAATCTTGCAATCTTTGATTTTTTATCTTGCGATCTTTGAGTTTCAATCTTGCGATCTTTGAGTTTCAATCTTGTAATCATTGAATTTCAATCTTGCGATTGTTGACTTTCAATCTTGCGATCTTTGAGTTTCAATCATGCGATCTTTTAGTTTCAATCTTGCGATCTTTGAGTTTTAATCTTGAGATCTTTGAGTTTCAATTTTGCCATCTTTGAGTTTCAAAATTGCGATCTTTGAGTTTCAATCTTGCGATCTTTGAGTTTCAATATTGCGATCTTTGAGTTTCAATCTTGCGATATTTGAGTTTCATACTTGTGATCTTTGAGTTTCAATCTTGCCATCTTTGAGTTTCAATCTTGCAATCTTTGAGTTTTAATCTTGCGATCTTTGAGTATCAATCTTGCGATCTTTGAGTTTCAATCTTGCTATCTTTTAGTTTCATTCTTGTGATCTTTGAATTTCAATCTTGCGATCTTTGAGTTTCAATCTTGCGATCTTTGAGTTTCAAACTTGTGATCTTTGAGTTTCAATCTTGCCATCTTTGAGTTTCAATCTTGCAATCTTTGATTTTTTATCTTGCGATCTTTGAGTATCAATTTTGCGATCTTTGAGTTTCAATCTTGCTATCTTTGAGTTTCAATCTTGTGATCTTTGAATTTCAATCTTGCGATTGTTGACTTTCAATCTTGCGATCTTTGAGTTTCAATCATGCGATCTTTGAGTTTCAATCTTGCGATCTTTGAGTTTCAATCTTGAGATCTTTGAGTTTCAATTTTGCCATCTTTGAGTTTCAATATTGCGATCTTTGAGTTTCAATCTTGCGATCTTTGAGTTTCAATCTTGCGATCTTTGAGTTTCAATCTTGCGATCTTTGAGTTTCAATCTTGCGATCTTTGAGTTTTAATCTTGCTATCTTTGAGTTTCAATCTTGTGACCTTTGAATTTCAATCTTGCGATCTTTGAGTTTCAATCATGCGATCTTTGAGTTTCAATCTTGCTATCTTTGAGTTTCAATCTTGCAATCTTTGAGTTTCAATCTTGCGATCTTTGAGTTTCAATCTTGCGATCTTTGAGTTTCAATCTTGCGATCTTTGAGTTTTAATCTTGCGATCTTTGTGTATCAATCTTGCGATCTTTGAGTTTTAATCTTGTTATCTTTGAGTTTCAATCTTGTGATCTTTAAATTTCAACCTTGCGATTGTTGAGTTTCAATCTTGCGATCTTTGAGTTTCAATCTTGCGATCTTTGAGTTTGAATTTTGCCATCTTTGAGTTTCAAAATTGCGATCTTTGAGTTTCAATCTTGCGATCTTTAAGTTTCAAAATTGCGATCTTTGAGTTTCAGTCTTGCCATCTTTGAGTTTCAATCTTGCAATCTTTGAGTTTCAATCTTGTCATTTTTGAGTTTCAATCTTGCGATCTTTGAATTTATATCTTGCCATCTTTGAGTTTCAATCATGCGATCTTTGAGTTACAATCTTACGATCTTTGAGTTTCAAACTTGTAATCTTTGAGTTTCATTCATGCGATCTTTGAGTTTCAATCTTGCGATCTTTGAGTTTCAATCTTGCTATCTTTGAGTTTCAATCTTGCGATCTTTGAGTTTCAATCTTGCGATCTTTGAGTTTCAATCTTGAGATCTTTGAGTTTCAAACTTGTGATCTTTGAGTTTCAATCTTGCCATCTTTGAGTTTCAATCTTGCGATCTTTGAGTTTTAATCTTGCGATCTTTGAGTTTCAATCTTGCGATCTTTGAGTTTCAATCTTGCTATCTTTGAGTTTCAATCTTGCGATCTTTGATTTTAATCTTGCGATCTTTGAGTTTCAGCTTGCGATTTTTGTTTCAATCTTGCGATCTTTGAGTTTCAATCATGCGATCTTTGAGTTTCAATCTTGCTATCTTTGAGTTTCAATCTTGCGATCTTTGAGTTTCAATCTTGCGATCTTTGAGTTTCAATCTTGCGATCTTTGAGTTTCAATCTTGCAATCTTTGAGTTTCAATCTTGCGATCTTTGAGTTTAATCTTGCGATCTTTGAGTTTCAATCTTGCGATCTTTGAGTTTCAATCTTAAGATCTTTGAGTTTCAATCTTGCGATCTTTGAGTTTCAATCTTGCCATCTTTGAGTTTCAATCTTGCGATCTTTGAGTTTTAATCTTGCGATCTTTGAGTTTTAATTTTGCGATCTTTGAGTTTCAATCTTGCCATCTTTGAGTTTCAATCTTGAGATATTTGAGTTTCAATCATGCGATCTTTGTGTATCCATCTTGCGATCTTTGAGTTTCAGTCTTGCGATCTTTAGTTTCAATCTTGCGATCTTTGAAATTTAATCTTGCCATCTTTGAGTTTCAATCTTGCGATCTTTGAGTTTTAATCTTGCGATCTTTGAGTTTCAATTTTGCGATCTTTGAGTTTAAATCTTGCGATCTTTGAGTTTCAATTTTGCCATCTTTCATTTTCAAAATTGCGATCTTTGAGTTTCAATCTTGCGATCTTTGAGTTTCAATCTTGCGATCTTTGAGTTTCAATCTTGAGATATTTGAGTTTCAATTATGCGATCTTTGTGTATCAATCTTGCGATCTTTGAGTTTCAGGCTTGCGATTTTTTAGTTTTAATCTTGCCATATTTGAGTTTCAATCTTGCGATTTTTGAGTTTAAATCTTGCAATCTTTGAGTTTGAATCTTGCGATCTTTGAGTTTAATTCTTGCGATCTTTGAGTTTCATTCTTGCGATCTTTGAGTTTCAAACTTGCGATCTTTGAGTTTCAATCTTGCGATCTTTGAGTTTCAATCTTGCAATCTTTGAGTTTTAATCTTGTGATCTTTGAATTTCAATCTTGCCATCTTTGAGTTTCAATCATGCGATCTTTGAGTTTCAATCTTGCGATCTTTGAGTTTCAAACTTATAATCTTTGAGTTTCATTCATGCGATCTTTGAGTTTCAATCTTGCGATCTTTGAGTTTCAATCTTGCTATCTTTGAGTTTCAACCTTGCGATCTTTAACCTGTTGAGGAGTGCGGACGTCTTAAGACGTCCATATTTCCATACTGTTAGTGAGTGCAGCATTTACCATTAGAGTGACCCCAGGGAGTACGAAAAAAAAATTCTAAAATTATTAATAAACTGTTATACTTTATTACAAATAGTAATTTAAGATACAATATGGTAATATTTACAAATAAAAATGGTGGAAACTGTGATTATAATTAGCAAAATTAAAATTTTTCCATTGTGTGAAATTGTTCGAAACATGGGTAAATGCAAAGTGCAACTTCACATTTGGAGCACTCATAGGCCGTGTCTTTGCGCTGTGAATCCCTCCGTGTAGTATGAGTGCATACAAAACACTTCCGTTGTTTTCTTTTGGCTCCACCCTCTCTCATTGGGAGTGGTCACATGAAATGGTGGCCAGACAGACGGAGCGCCTGTTTGTCACCACTCACCGGGCGTGCAACATCATCACTTCGATCTAAATATCGCTTGTTAGAGTCCATTGTAATAAATAAGTCACTGATGAATAAAATTAACTAATTATTGTACAATACTGACAATCTTTTTAACATATTTACAATACAACACGTGAAAGAAAATATACAGGCCTATTTTACTGTACAACGCTGAAAATAACTAAATACAACTACTTTGTAACAAAATACAATAAACAACATATCACACTGGCAAAATACCTAATGTAATTAGGCCTACTATAGATGAACGAAACGTAAATATAGCAGAACGCAATAAGGTTAGACACGAGGAGAAACAGATTTGGCGCGCAACGAAAATGCGAGGGAAACACTACAGCTGGCATTGAAGCGTCATCTATCAGCTGACTAAAGTACAGCTGTAGTCCCATTGGTGGCCAATAGGATGCGGGTATCATATGGAAGTTCATACACTTACATCGACATTTAATTATAGCTGAAATTTAAAATAAATATTAGGGACGTCTAAAGACGACCATACTCATTTGGGCACAGACGTCCAAAGACGTCCGTACTCGTTTGGGATCATTTTGCTTCACTCGTTAACAGGTTAAATTTCAATCTTGCGATCTTTGAGTTTCAAACTTGTGATCTTTGAGTTTCAATCTTGCCATCTTTGAGTTTCAATCTTGCGATCTTTGAGTTTTAATCTTGCGATCTTTGAGTATCAATCTTGCGATCTTTGAGTTTCAATCTTGCTATCTTTTAGTTTCATTCTTGTGATCTTTGAATTTCAATCTTGCGATCTTTGAGTTTCAATCTTGCGATCTTTGAGTTTCAAACTTGTGATCTTTGAGTTTCAATCTTGCGATCTTTGAGTTTTAATCTTGAGATCTTTGAGTTTCAATTTTGCCATCTTTGAGTTTCAAAATTGCGATCTTTGAGTTTCAATCTTGCGATCTTTGAGTTTCAATCTTGCGATCTTTGAGTTTCAATCTTGAGATATTGGAGTTTCAATCTTGAGATCTTTGAGTTTCAATTTTGCCATCTTTGAGTTTCAAAATTGCGATCTTTGAGTTTCAATCTTGCGATCTTTGAGTTTCAATCTGGCGATCTTTGAGTTTCAATCTTGAGATATTGGAGTTTCAATTATGCGATTTTTGTGTATCAATCTTGCAATCTTTGAGTTTCAGGCTTGCGATTTTTTAGTTTCAATCTTGCCATCTATGAGTTTCAATCTTGCGATTTTTGAGTTTAAATCTTGCAATCCTTGAGTTTCAATCTTGCGATCTTTGAGATTAATTATTGCGATCTTTGAGTTTCAATCTTGCGATCTTTGAGTTTCGATCTTGCGATCTTTGAGTTTCAATCTTGCGATCTTTAAGTTTCAATCTTGCCATCTTTGAGTTTCATTTTGCGATCTTTGAGTTTTAATATTGCGATCTTTGAGTTTCAATCTTGCAATCTTTGAGTTTCAATCTTGCGATCTTTGAGTTTCAATCCTGCGATCTTTGAGTTTTAATCTTGAGATATTTTAATTTCAATCATGCGAACTTTGTGTATCAATCTTGCGATTTTTGAGTTTCAGTCTTTTGATTTTCGAGTTTCAATCTTGCCATCTTTGAGTTTCAATTTTGCGATCTTGGAGTTTCAATCTTGCGATCTTTGAATTTCAATCTTGCGATCTTTGAGTTTCAATCTTGCAATCTTTGAGTTTCAATCTTGCGATCTTTGAGTTTAATTCTGGCGATCTTTGAGTTTCAATTTTGCGATCTTTGAGTTTCAATCTTAAGATCTTTAAGTTTCAATCTTGCGATCTTTTAGTTTCAATCTTGCCATCTTTGAGTTTCAATCTTGCGATCTTAGAGTTTTAATCTTGCGATCTTTGTTTTTCAATTTTGCGATCTTTGAGTTTCAATCTTGCCATCTTTGAGTTTCAATCTTGAGATATTTGAGTTTCAATCATGCGATCTTTTTGTATCAATCTTGCGATCTTTGAGTTTCAGTCTTGCGATCTTTAGTTTCAATCTTGCGATCTTTGAGTTTCAATCTTGCCATCTTTGAGTTTCAATCTTGCGATCTTTGAGTTTTAATCTTGCGATCTTTGAGTTTCAATTTTGCGATCTTTGAGTTTAAATCTTGCGATCTTTGAGTTTCAATTTTGCCATCTTTGAGTTTCAAAATTGCGATCTTTGAGTTTCAATCTTGCGATCTTTGAGTTTCAATCTTGCGATCTTTGAGTTTCAATCTTGAGATATTTGAGTTTCAATATTGCGATCTTTGTGTATCAATCTTGCGATCTTTGAGTTTCATACTTGCGATTTTTGAGTTTCAATCTTGCCATCTTTGAGTTCATATCTTGCAATCTTTGAGTTTAATTCTTGCGATCTTTGAGTTTCAATCTTGCGATCTTTGAGTTTCAAACTTGCGATCTTTGAGTTTCAATCTTGCGATCTTTGAGTTTCAATCTTGCGATCTTTGAGTTTCAATCTTGCGATCTTTGAGTTTCAATCTTGCGATCTTTGAGTTTTCAATCTTGCGATCTTTGAGTTTTCAATCTTGCGATCTTTGAGTTTCAATCTTGCTATATCTTTGAGTTTCAATCTAGCGATTGTTGAGTTTTAAATTTTGTAAACTTTTAGTTTCAATCATTTCGATCTTTGAGTTTCAAACTTTTCCCTTTTTGAGTTTCAATTTTTCGATCTTTGAGTTTCGTCTTGCGATCTTTGAATTTTAAATCTTGCGATCTTTTAAATTTTAATCTTGGGGTTTTTTTGAATTTTAATCTTGCGATCTTTGAGTTTCAAACTTGCTATCTTTGAAGGTTTTTTTTTTGCCATCTTTGATTTAAAAAACTTTCCCATCTTTGAGTTTAAAAATTTTCGATCTTTGGTTTTGGGGTTGCGGGTCTTTGAGTCTCAATCTTGCGATCTTTGAGTTTAATTCTTGTGTTCTTTTAAGGGGCAATCTTCGATCTTTGAGTTTCAAACATGCGATCTTTGAGGTTTTTAACTTGCCCATATTTGAGTTGTAAATCATGCGATCTTTGGGTATCAAAACTTGCGATCTTTGGTTTCAGTCTTGCGAAACTTTTTAGTTTCAACTTGGGGATCTTTTGGGGTTTCAAATTTTTTAAACTTTTTATTTCAAATTGCGTTTTTTGAGTTTCAATCTTGCCCTCTTTGGGGTTTTAAAAACTTGCGATTTTTTTAGTTTTTAAACTTGGGGATTTTTTGAGTTTAAATCTTGCAACTTTGAGTATTTAAATTTTTCTATCTTTGAGTTTAATCCCGTGATCTTTTAATTTTTAATTTTGCGATCTTTTAGTTTTATCTTTCGATTTTTTGAGTTCAATTTATGCAATGTTTTGAAATTTTTGATTTTTTCCATCCTTTTTAGTTTCAAAATTGGCGAACTTTTAGTTTTTTCAGATCTTGCGATCTTTGAATTTTAATCTTGCGATCTTTGGTTTCAAAACTTTTCGATCTTTGAATTTTTAATTTTTGCGATCTTTTTAGTTTCCCAAACCCTTTCTATCCTTTTAGTTTTAATTTGCCATTTTAAATAAAAAAACTTGCGATCTTTGAGTTTCAATCTTGCGATCTTTGGTTTAATTTTACGATCTTTTAGTTTAAAAACTTGCGATCTTTGAGTTTCAAACTTTCGATCTTTGAGTTTTTTTCATTTTTTTTGCAAACTTTGTGTTTTAATTTTTGGATCTTTGAATTTTTTAATTTTTGCCGGGAACCTTTTTTTTAGGTTTCAATCTTGCGATCTTTGGGGTTTTTCCAAATTTTTTGCAAACTTTGAATTTCAATCTTTCCGATCTTTGGGGTTTCTTTAAACTTTGGCTTATTCTTTGATTTTCCCAAACTTTGGCCGCTCTTTGAGTTTAATCTTTGCCATTTTTGAGTTTTTTAAACTTGTGAACCCTTTTAATTTTTAATCTTGCCATCTTTTGGGGTTCAAAATTCATGCGGAAACTTTTTTGGGGTTTCCAAAACTTTGGCTTTATCTTTTTAGTTTCAAACTTGCGATCTTTGAAATTTCAATCTTGCTATCTTTGAGTTTCAACCCTTTCGATCTTTGGGAAATTTTTAAACTTCGATCTTTGGTTTTTAAACTTGTTTATCTTTGAGTTTCAATCTTGCCCTCTTTGGTTTTAATCTTGGATCTTTGAGTTTTAAAACTTGCGGTTTTTTTGGGGTATTAAACCCCCCGACTTTGAGTTTCAATCTTGCTATCTTTGAGTTTTTTTCTTGTGATCTTTGAAAATTTTAATCTTGGACCCTTTTAGGTTTTTTAATCTTTCGATCTTTGAGTTTCAAATTTTCGATCTTTGAATTTCAACATTCGATCTTTTTGGGTTTTTTCTTGTATTTTTTGAGTTTCAATCTTGCGATTTTTTGAGTTTTTTAAACTTTTGGAAACTTTGAGTTTCAAACTTGCATCTTTGAGTTTTTAATCTTTCGATCTTTGAGTTTCAAACTTGCATTTTTGAGTTTTAAAACTTGCCCATCTTTGAGTTTTAATCTTGCATCTTTGGTTTCAACCCTTTCGATCTTTGAATTTTAAATTTTTCTTTTGAGTTTCAAACTTGTTTATCCCTTTTAATTTTTAATTTGCCATTTTGAGTTTTTAAAACTTGCGATCTTTTTAGTTTTTTTCTTGCGATCTTTGAGTTAAATTTTCCCCATTTTTGAGTTTCAAAATTTTCATCTTTTAGTTTTAATTTTTTGGAAACTTTGAATTTCAATCTTGCCAAACTTTGAGTTTTTAAAACTTGCCATTTTTGAGTTTTTAAACTTGGATCTTTGAATTTTTTCAAAAATCTTTTTTTTTTGGGGGGGGGAAATTTCCCCCAAATTTTCCTTTTTTTAAAAAAGGGGGTTTTTAAACTTTCATTTTTTGAGGTTTTAAACTTGCGATCTTTGAGTTTCAATTTACTTTAATTTAATTTTTTTTTTTAATTTAAAAAAATTTTTTTTTTTTTTTTATTTTTGGGGTTTTTTGGGGTTTGGGGGAAAATTTTTTTTTTCCCAAAAATTTTTTTTTCCCCCCCCAAATTTTTTTTATTTTTGGCGGGGGGGGTTTTTTTTCTTTTTTTGGTTTTTTTTGGGGTGTTTTTTTCCCCAAATTTTTTTGTTTTTTTTTGGCCGGGGTTTTAAAATTTTAAATTTTTTTTTTTGGTTTGGGGGGGGAATTTATTTTTTTAAAAATCTTGCGATCTTTGAGTTTCAATCTTTGCGATCTTTGAGTTTTAAGCTTGCGATCTTTGAGTCTCAATCTTGCGATCTTTGAGTTTAAATCTTGTGTTCTTTGAGTTTCAATCTTGCGATCTTTGAGTTTCAATCTTGCGATCTTTGAGTTTCAATCTTGCGATCTTTGAGTTTCAATCTTGCGATCTTTGAGTTTCAATCTTGCGATCTTTGAGTTTCAATCTTGCGATCTTTGAGTTTCAATCTTGCGATCTTTGAGTTTCAATCTTGCGATCTTTGAGTTTCAATCTTGCGATCTTTGAGTTTCAATCTTGCGATCTTTGAGTTTAATCTTGCGATCTTTGAGTTTCAATCTTGCGATCTTTGAGTTTCAATCTTGCTATCTTTGAGTTTCAATCTTGCGATCTTTGAGTTTCAATCTTGCGATCTTTGAGTTTCAATCTTGCGATCTTTGAGTTTCAATCTTGCTATCTTTGAGTTTCAATCTTGCTATCTTTGAGTTTCAATCTTGCGATCTTTGAGTTTCAATCTTGCGATCTTTGAGTTTCAATCTTGCTATCTTTGAGTTTCAATCTTGCTATCTTTGAGTTTCAATCTTGCGATCTTTGAGTTTCAATCTTGCGATTGTTGAGTTTCTATCTTGCGATCTTTGAGTTTCAATCATGCTATCTTTGAGTTTCAATTTTGCTATCTTTGAGTTTCAATCATGCGATCTTTGAGTTTCAATCTTGCGATTGTTGAGTTTTAATCTTGCGATCTTTGAGTTTCAATCATGCGATCTTTGAGTTTCAATCTTGCCATCTTTGAGTTTCAATTTTGCGATCTTTGAGTTTCAGTCTTGCGATCTTTGAATATTTATCTTGCGATCTTTGAGTTTCAATCTTGCGATCTTTGAATTTTAATCTTGCGATCTTTGAGTTTCAATCTTGCTATCTTTGAGTTTTAATCTTGCCATCTTTCAGTAAAAATCTTGCGATCTTTGAGTTTCAATCTTGCGATCTTTGAGTTTAATTCTTACGATCTTTGAGTTTCAATCTTGCGATCTTTGAGTTTCAAACTTGCGATCTTTGAGTTTCAATCTTGAGATCTTTGAGTTTCAATCTTGCAATCTTTGAGTTTTAATCTTGCGATCTTTGAGTTTCAATCTTGCAATCTTTGAGTTTTAATCTTGCTATCTTTGAGTTTAATCCTGTGACCTTTGAATTTCAATCTTGCGATCTTTGAGTTTTAATCTTGCGATATTTGAGTTTCAATCCTGCAATCTTTGAGTTTCAATCTTGCTATCTTTGAGTTTCAATTTTGACATCTTTGAGTTTCAAAATTGCGATCTTTAAGTTTCAGTCTTGCCATCTTTGAGTTTCAATCTTGCAATCTTTGAGTTTCAATCTTGCCATTTTTGAGTTTTAATCTTGTGATCTTTGAATTTCAATCTTGCCATCTTTGAGCTTCAATCATGCGATCTTTGAGTTTCAATCTTGCGATCTTTGAGTTTCAAACTTATAATCTTTGAGTTTCATTCATGCGATCTTTGAGTTTCAATCTTGCGATCTTTGAGTTTCAATCTTGCTATCTTTGAGTTTCAACCTTGCGATCTTTGAGTTTCAATCTTGCGATCTTTGAGTTTCAAACTTGTGATCTTTGAGTTTCAATCTTGCCATCTTTGAGTTTTAATTTAGCGATCTTTGAGTTTAATCTTGCGATCTTTGAGTATTAATCTTGCGATCTTTGAGTTTCAATCTTGCTATCTTTGAGTTTCAATCTTGCGATCTTTGAGTTTCAATCTTGCGATCTTTGAATTTCAATCATGCGATCTTTTAGTTTCAATCTTGCTATCTTTGAGTTTCAATCTTGCGATCTTTGAGTTTGAATCTTGCTATCTTTGAGTTTTAATCTTGTGACCTTTGAATTTCAATCTTGCGATCTTTGAGTTTCAATCATGCGATCTTTGAGTTTCAATCTTGCTATCTTTGAGTTTCAATCTTGCGATCTTTGAGTTTCAATCTTGCTATCTTTGAGTTTCAACCTTGCGATCTTTGAATTTCAATCTTGCGATCTTTGAGTTTCAAACTTGTTATCTTTGAGTTTCAATCTTGCCATCTTTGAGTTTCAATCTTGCGATCTTTGAGTTTTAATCTTGCGATCTTTGAGTATTAATCCCTCGATCTTTGAGTTTCAATCTTGCTATCTTTGAGTTTCATTCTTGTGATCTTTGAATTTCAATCTTGCGATCTTTGAGTTTCAATCTTGCGATCTTTGAGTTTCAATCTTGCGATCTTTGAGTTTTAATCTTGCGATCTTTGAGTTTAATTCTTGCAAACTTTGAGTTTCAATCTTGCTATCTTTGAGTTTCATTCTTGTGATCTTTGAATTTCAATCTTGCGATCTTTGAGTTTCAATCTTGCGATCTTTGAGTTTCAATCTTGCTATCTTTGAGTTTCAATCATGCGATCTTTGAGTTTCAATCTTGCTATTTATGAGTTTCAATCTTGCGATCTTTGAGTTTCAATCTTGCTATCTTTGAGTTTCAATCTTGCTATCTTTGAGTTTCAATCTTGCTATCTTTGAGTTTCAATCTTGTGATCTTTGAATTTCAATCTTGCGATTGTTGAGTTTCTATCTTGCGATCTTTGAGTTTCAATCATGCGATCTTTGAGTTTCAATCTTGCTATCTTTGAGTTTCAATCATGTGATCTTTGAGTTTCAATCTAGCGATTGTTGAGTTTTAATCTTGTGATCTTTGAGTTTCAATCATGCGATCTTTGAGTTTCAATCTTGCCATCTTTGAGTTTCAATTTTGCGATCTTTGAGTTTCAGTCTTGCGATCTTTGAATTTTAATCTTGCGATCTTTGAGTTTCAATCTTGCGATCTTTGAATTTTAATCTTGCGATCTTTGAGTTTCAATCTTGCTATCTTTGAGTTTTTTTCTTGCCATTTTTGAGTTTTAATCTTGTGATCTTTGAATTTCAATCTTGCCATCTTTGAGCTTCAATCATGCGATCTTTGAGTTTCAATCTTGCGATCTTTGAGTTTCAAACTTATAATCTTTGAGTTTCATTCATGCGATCTTTGAGTTTCAATCTTGCGATCTTTGAGTTTCAATCTTGCTATCTTTGAGTTTCAACCTTGCGATCTTTGAATTTCAATCTTGCGATCTTTGAGTTTCAAACTTGTGATCTTTGAGTTTCAATCTTGCCATCTTTGAGTTTTAATTTAGCGATCTTTGAGTTTAATCTTGCGATCTTTGAGTATTAATCTTGCGATCTTTGAGTTTCAATCTTGCTATCTTTGAGTTTCAATCTTGCGATCTTTGAGTTTCAATCTTGCGATCTTTGAATTTCAATCATGCGATCTTTTAGTTTCAATCTTGCTATCTTTGAGTTTCAATCTTGCGATCTTTGAGTTTGAATCTTGCTATCTTTGAGTTTTAATCTTGTGACCTTTGAATTTCAATCTTGCGATCTTTGAGTTTCAATCATGCGATCTTTGAGTTTCAATCTTGCTATCTTTGAGTTTCAATCTTGCGATCTTTGAGTTTCAATCTTGCTATCTTTGAGTTTCAACCTTGCGATCTTTGAATTTCAATCTTGCGATCTTTGAGTTTCAAACTTGTGATCTTTGAGTTTCAATCTTGCCATCTTTGAGTTTCAATCTTGCGATCTTTGAGTTTTAATCTTGCGATCTTTGAGTATCAATCTTGCGATCTTTGAGTTTCAATCTTGCTATCTTTTAGTTTCATTCTTGTGATCTTTGAATTTCAATCTTGCGATCTTTGAGTTTCAATCTTGCGATCTTTGAGTTTCAAACTTGTGATCTTTGAGTTTCAATCTTGCCATTTTTGAGTTTCAATCTTGCAATCTTTAATTTTTTATCTTGCGATCTTTGAGTATCAATCTTGCGATCTTTGAGTTTCAATCTTGCTATCTTTGAGTTTCAATCTTGTGATCTTTAAATTTCAATCTTGCGATTGTTGAGTTTCAATCTTGCGATCTTTGAGTTTCAATCATGCGATCTTTGAGTTTCAATCTTGCTATCTTTGAGTTTCAATCTTGCGATCTTTGAGTTTTAATCTTGCTATCTTTTAGTTTCATTCTTGTGATCTTTGAATTTCAATCTTGCGATCTTTGAGTGTCAATCTTGCGATCTTTGAGTTTCAAACTTGTGATCTTTGAGTTTCAATCTTGCCATCTTTGAGTTTTAATCTTGCAATCTTTGATTTTTTATCTTGCGATCTTTGAGTATCAATCTCGCGATCTTTGAGTTTCAATCTTGCTATCTTTGAGTTTCAATCTTGTGATCTTTGAATTTCAATCTTGCGATTGTTGAGTTTCAATCTTGCGATCTTTGAGTTTCAATCATGCGATCTTTGAGTTTCAATCATGCGATCTTTGAGTTTCATTCTTGCTATCTTTGAGTTTCAATCTGATGATCTTTGAGTTTCAATCTTGCGATCTTTGAGTTTTAATCTTGCGATCTTTGAGTTTCAATCTTGCGATCTTTGAGTTTTAATCTTGCGATCTTTGAGTATCAATCTTGCGATCATTGAGTTTTAATCTTGCTATCTTTGAGTTTCAATCTTGTGATCTTTGAATTTCAATCTTGCGATTGAAGAGTTTCAATCTTGCGATCTTTGAGTTTCAATCTTGCGATCTTTGAGTTTCAATCTTGCGATCTTTGAGTTTCAATCTTGAGATATTTGAGTTTCAATTATGCGATTTTTGTGTATCAATCTTGCAATCTTTGAGTTTCAGGCTTGCGATTTTTTAGTTTCAATCTTGCCATCTTTGAGTTTCAATCTTGCGATTTTTGAGTTTAAATCTTGCAATCTTTGAGTTTCAATCTTGCGATCTTTGAGATTAATTATTGCGATCTTTGAGTTTCAATCTTGCGATCTTTGAGTTTCGATCTTGCGATCTTTGAGTTTCAATCTTGCGATCTTTAAGTTTCAATCTTGCCATCTTTGAGTTTCATCTTGCGATCTTTGAGTTTTAATCTTGCGATCTTTGAGTTTCAATCTTGCAATCTTTGAGTTTCAATCTTGCGATCTTTGAGTTTCAATCCTGCGATCTTTGAGTTTTAATCTGAGACCCATCCCCCCCCCCACCAAAGCTGGGAAGCGTGCCAACTGGGGGATGGCTCAAAACGAGTAAAGCGATGGGATCACGGGTGGCAGTTGGAGGGTCCAAAATAAAACTCGGCAGCTGAGCGAAACTAATTTATTACCAAAAACCCACTATTAACATAATCAAAAACGGCAGAAGGCCACGATATAAAATAGGCAGAAGGCCACAATATAAATTTTCACTTAAATAAACAATAACAAACACTAAAATTACCAAGATACTACACAATAATAACAAACGCTATAAATACCACAAACTCTACAAATACCAAAATTTAACAATTAATCAACTGTATGGCCTATCTGCGGTTGGGCCTGAGACACCCAAAACGTAAGACAAATTATTAACGATTTAAAAATGACCATTAAGGAACAAATTTAGATAACCCCAAAATAAAAGTGAAAATTTAGAAAACTTCTGGAACCAAAAATTTTGGTATCATCAATTAAGCCGGCAATTTGGCCCACACATCCCTTGATTCCACCGGGCCAGGGAGTAAGCTGGAATCCCTGGGCAGCTCCGAATTAAAAGTTAAGCAAAAGCACCATAATCCCCTTTTGGTGAAAGTTTAAAAATTAAATAATTTAAAAGAAAATATAACACGGTACCGTCGAGTAAAAATTCACTTCAAAAACCCCCCCCCACAAATACACTTAACAAAAATAAATAACAATAACTAGGCCTAAGCAATTAAATAAGTAATAACAGGATTTAACAATGGGGACCTAACAAAAATAAAAATCTAAACAAATGTAACAAGAAAATAGACTAATTAAACTAAATAACAATAAATATTAACATTAAAAGTTCTCGGTATATTTCAACAGTTTTTATTTCTTTAATAATAAAAAAAACATAAGTCCCCCATGGCTGTTTCATAAATCCACTGTAAAGTTTAAGTCTTAGGCCTAGGCCACATGAAAAGTTCTACAAACTTCTTTTTTTCTTTTTAATTGCACCTTTTTTTTTTTTTTGTTTTTTTTTGTTTTTTCTATTTCACAAATCACCCCCAGCTCAGCCGCCGGGAAAAAAAGATGGAACGAACTGACCTGAGGACTGAAGAAAACACCCAGATGTAGGGAATGGCAGCTTAGTCGCAACATGGGCTCTACGACTTGGTCCTCAGGCCAGGCAGGCAGTGCAGAAGGTCGAACTTTGCCCGGACGACCGGCTGAGGGTTGAAACGTCCTACTCAAGGACCCTGGACTGTAGGACAACACCACAGCACATTAAAACCAGTCCAGCCATCACAACACAAATATTATACATAACCACTAAACATAAGGGTGCCTGCTTTAACAAAACTTAACATGAAGAGACAAACAAGAACAGGAGTGGAGCAAACAATACAGTGAAAAATTAACTTTAGGCTATGAATAATTATGTAGGAAACTCAGAATTAAGACAAATTACAAATTAACAAATTATAAAAGAATTAATTACGTATATGGAACTAAAAATGACAAACTGAGAACTAGGCTATTGAAACATGAGCAATCTGTCATAACATGAAAATCAAACTAAAGATAGGCTAGGTTATTGTCCATGAACAAAAAGATGGTAAATCGGTAACTGCAACTTAAAAAGGCTCAACAAAACATTATACAGAACTACTATTAAATCTGAAACCAGAGATAATAAAGCAATTAAAGTCAAAAAGGTAACAATGAGCACATGGCTCGAACCTAGGTTAAAACATCTAGACAAAGAATATAAATTTAACAAAACTCTGAAAACACAAGTACGAACGATTAAATATTATTGAAACAAAATATTTTCACCAAAAGGGTGCTTAGATATTAAAACTCACAAAATGAACACTTACGTTTTAGTTTGTCTAGCCAAACATAACTAGATTCTGCAGGCAGCACAAGACAACTGACCAGACAGGTCAACCGGACAGAAGCTGCTGGAACCCGGAACGAAACGGAACTGGGCCAACGGCTACCAAAGTACGCAAATCGCCGGGCAAAAGCGAATCTCAGGCAGCCTGGCAGACAACAAAGAAAAAACGAAACTGTACCGGTCCAAGACCCGGTACAACCTCCCTCTGCAAACCTCAACACACCCAGGCAGGGGAGAACACTCGGTACCTCAGGGAACCAAGAGAAGGCGAAGACCTCCGGAAGACCTCCGAAGAGTGGTGTTCCAAGGACGTCCAAGAGAAACTAAGAGGGGAAACCCCTCGAACAGGGAGCAAACTACCCTGACTGTCGGGCCCGACAAGAAAAGAGAGAAAGAAGACTCTCTCAGAACAGCCACCTAGGGCGCAGAGGTGATCAATCTCTTTGCCCCAAGAAACCCCCAGGAACACCAACTCCTGGACCAACCGTTCCCCGGAAAGCCTTAAGCTGGGACACATGGGCTTTCCTAAACACCCTGCCTGACTGGGGATCAACCAGCAGAGCAGTCACCGGTGACAAAAACCTGTCGATGCGGTGGGGGACCAGACCACCGATAGCACAACTTTGCAGCTCTTCGTTCCGCGGCCGAACTGACCGGGTGAGCCTGACAAAGAACCAGATCTCCAACCTGAAAAGGGTTAGGAGTACGACCCTTATCATACCTCCTCCTCACTCTCTCTCTAGCACGTAGCAGGTTGCGCCGAGCAGCCCGCCACGTGGACACTACGTCAGTGGCACCTGGCGTAGGTAGAAGATCCTCTAGCCTCCACAAGTTGGACAAAGGATTGTTAGGAGGGTAGCCATGTAGAATTTCGAAGGGAGTGGCATTGTGACTCTCATGCTTGGAAGAATTAAAAGCAAGCTGGAGCCAAGAGAGACTCTCATCCCAGGTGTTCTGCTTCTCAGCATGGAAGGTAATAAGGGCAGACTGAAGATTGCGGTTGAACCGCTCTGCATGAGAAGGCTGTGGGTAATAAGGAGAGGTAGTTCACATGCCTGATACCATTGCCAAAACAGAACCTACGAAACTCATGTGAGGTAAACTGGCTACCGTTGTCGGACACAAGAGTGGAAGGCACACCAAAGTGCTGGAAGAGTTGGGACTGGAGAGCACGGATGGTGAGCTTAGCCGTAGCACTCCGAAGTGGGAAAAGCCAAACGAACTTCGAGAAAGCATCCACACAAACAAGTAGGTAGGAGCTACCTGACTTGCTACGGGGAAAAGGACCCACGTAGTCGATGAACACCTTCTCAAAAGGACGCTCGGCCACCTCAGAAGATAACAACCCTAACCTTGCATTCTGACTAGGCTTGCTGAGAGAGCACAGGTGACAGGCCCGCACTCTGCCAGCAACATCCCGGTCCATGCCCTTCCAGATGAAGTACCTACGAATCTTAGCGATGGTCTTATGAATGCCAAGATGACCGCCCACAAGGGAAGAGTGATAATACTGAAAGACCATCGGTACTAGATGACTAGGCAGCACTACACGGGGTTCACCCCTCTGTCGAGGACGGCAACAGAGGACCCCTTTGGACAGAAAATAGGGAGGGTGGGCACCTCCCTCTTGAAGCTCACCTAAGATGACTGACAGCTCAGGATCTTTCTGCTGATGGGACAGTAGGTCGTCAAAAGCCAGAGGAAAATCCAGAAGAACAGCACCACACTGAGCAACAGCCTCAGTCGGTGGATCACTGGGTTCATGGTACATGCGGGAAAGAGCATCCGCGATGACATTCTGGGTACCCCTAAGATGTTGGACTCGGAACTTAAAGGCAGAAATTTTGACCACCCAGCGACCAATTTTCCCGAGCTGTCGGGGATGGGCAAGAAGCCAAGACAGTGCCTGATTGTCCGTCTCCAGCAAGAACTCAGCGTGTTCCAAGAAACGCCGAAACTTGTCCGTACCGAAGACAACAGCCAGACACTCTAACTCATAGATGGAAGAAGCTTTCCTTTCCTGGTGAGACAACGTCCTCGAAGCAAAAGCGATGGGCTGCCTGACCCCATCAAACTCCTGAGAAAGAACAGCAGCAATGGCGGAGGAGGAGGCATCAGTCTGAAGAATGAATTCTCTGCTAAAATCAGGCATACGCAGGACAGGAGGTTGCATGATAGCCTCCTTGAGAGCATCAAAGGCAGTCTGCTGAGCTTGGCCCCACACAAAAGGGACACCTTTCTTTCGCAGCTCGTTCAACGGGGCAGCAAGCTCGGCCACGTTAGGGATGAAGCGACGGTAAAAATTCACCATCCCCACAAAACGGGCAATCCCCTTGGCATCTCTGGGAGGAGGAAAATCCCGAATGCCCTGGGTCCTCGCAGGATCTATGCAGACGCCTCGAGAAGAGATAAGATGACCCAGAAAAGAAATCTCAGGACGAGCAAAAGTGACTTTCTCTGGATTGACGGTAAGGCCAGCTGATTTGAGGCGACTAAGAACTTCCTCCAGATGTTGCATGTGTTCCCCGAAAGTCTCACTGTAGACAAGAAGATCGTCCAGGTAATTGAAAACAAACTTGAACTTCACATCATGGAAGATGGAATCAAGCAGACGAGTAAGAGTCTGGGCACCCACAGCAAGACCCATAGGAACCCTAGTGAACTGATAGAGATTCCAGGGAACACAGAAGCTAGTCATGGGCCGTGATTCCTTCTTCAATGGAATCTGATGGTAGGCCTGGTTCAAATCGAAAACACTGAAAAACTTAGCCTTACCGAACCAATCAAACGCAGAATGCAAATCAGGCAGAGGTACCGAGTCAATAGCGACCTTAGCGTTGAGCCTCCGATAATCCATCACAAGCCTAGACTTACCATTAGGCTTGGGCACAAGAAAAGCTGGACTGGCATAAGCAGAACGAGACGGTTCAATCACACCCTTGCTCAGAAGATCTTCAATCATAGCCCTCATAACCTCCATCTTTGGGGGAGCAAGTTTGTACGGATGACTTCTAACTGGCTGAGAATCGGTGAGGTGGATCTCATACTCCAGAAGAGAAGTGACCCCAAGCTCAGCCGTAAGCACATCAGGAAACCGCAAACACAGCCTCCTAATGGCCTCCGCCTGCTCAGGGGGGAGATGACCAACTGGATCCACCTTGGGTTGTTCGGGCTCACAACCCACCTCTCTGACTGCAGGAGGGCAGTCAGAATCACCTACTAGAGGCACCAAAACTCGCCGATTAAACTTGAAAAACATCTGGCGCTTCTGGAGGTCAAGCACCATACCACTCTTAGAAATAAAGTCTGCCCCTAGGATACAAGAAACCGCCAGGTCCTTGGCAACAAGAAAACCCCACCTCCAGGAAAATCCTTCGATCTTAAAATGGAAAAAACGCCTTTAGAATTATAGGTAGAGGAGTTTGGGATGCCGTCCAGCAAGTAATAGAAGAGGGCTCGGTGTGCCTGACAAGTCCTAAGGCGTCAAGGGACTCAAAAAGAGAAAGGCTGATGATACTGCATGCCGAACCAGAATCAAGAAGGGCTCGACACACCGTACCACCGAAAGATACAAAAACGCCAGGACACACCGAGGTGACCGCACTAAGTCCCAGGGAAGCCATGCCAGCAAGGCCCGAAAAATCCCCGACACTCCTGCTATGGGCACGTGTCAGAGGCAAATGGCCACGGTCAGGTCGCAACAACGCGGGGAGCTACTGTGGAGGCAACCCCCCGCGCTGAGCGTTTCCCGCCCCACGACCTCGAGCACGTGGACAGTCACGTCGAATGTGACCAGGTTGGCCACAAGCAAAGCACACAACCGGAGGCCGAGAACCACGACCCTCCACTGGCTGACTCACACCTAACGACATAGCCGGTCGACGGGTGGGGAGAGCACGATGACTCTCAGAATCCCTCCCTTGCTGGTCTGAGAACTGCACGCTGCGCGAAACAATGCACAGCTGATGCAGCTCCCGAAAAGTCGAAGGAAACACCAGCAAAAACCAATCTGCACCGTTCTTCGGGAGAAATTCCATCCAGGATGACACGAACGGTGTCAGCTTCAGAAAGGGGTGAGGCGCAACGCTTGACGAGCTTCCTTGACTGAAGAGACATAGGCTGCCAGAGACTCGCCCCTACCCTGCGACCGATAAAATCTGTCCATGACCATCCTCTCCCTGAGTCGAATGGGAAGAAATGACGAAAGTAACTCTCGATGGAACGAGTCCACCGAGGCATCACTGGCCAAGACAGAACTCAGCACCTCCCCAACGGGACCTCTACAATAAGGGAAAACCAGACGAAGCAAGTCCCCAGCCTGCATGCCGGGCATCTCACTAAGTCTGAGAAAGGCCACCAGAAACTTAAGAAGCTCCTCAGGATCCATCCCATCGATCACAGGGAGATTCTGGATCATGGGCGTGAGAGGGGTTAGGCAGCTTGTGGTAGCTCAGCTGCAGAAGAGCAGGTGAACCCAAAGAAGTAGTAGGAACGGCAGCTGGAGCCGAACCACGAGCAACCTCAACAGAAACGCCTGCAGGCTCAGAAGGAACCTCAGGCACAGTGAGAGCCGGTGTCTCAGCCTGCGGCCTCGACACATTAGGCGACAGTGCGAAAATAGGCCGCTGACCCAGACCCGTAGGAGTCGTGGAACCGGAGAGTGCCTGAAAAATCTCATCCAGCCTAGACACACTCTCCAAGATCCACGCCCTAGCCGATGGTTCCAACCCCGGTGCCCGGTTGACCAGCCTTAAACGGGCAAGCAGATGCCCCAAACGTTGCAAGGCGGGCAGGCCCGGTCACGACCCTACTGGAGGTTCAAACTGCAAATCCTCTAACACCCCTTCCCAATCTTCCACCTTACGTTTACAAACAGACAACTCCTCACCAACCTCCAGTAGATCAGACCAATCCACCGCCGTACCCGCGGACAACTGCTCCCGCAGCAACCTCCGGAGATTCAAAACATCCCCTTCCGGAGTCACACCCCGCGACCTCAATTCGAAAATCAACTCCTCCTTGACCAGGAGCGCAACATTCTGCAGATAGGCCATCTCGCAAAACAAAATTCTCAACAATATACACAAAAAAAACGACAACTCCAGGGTCCAAGACGAACTAAACCCTCAGCCCTACCGAGCCACTGCCGACCACTCCAATCCACCCATGAAACCCTTCAACACAGTAACCAAGCGGATTGCCTAGTTTTTTTTTTTTTTTTTTTTTTTTTTTTTTTAAATATAAGTTGAATTATTTATTTGGTTTTTTAATTGTTTTTCTTTTTAAATAATATTTATTTACTATTTTTTTTTTTTTTTTTTTATACAATACCAAGACACCTTGACGGTTAATCGGCCAACCATGACCTACTAACTGGCAAACACCCACCGCCAACAAACAAGTTTTTTTTTTTTTTTTTTTTTTTTTTTTTTTTTTTTTTTTTTTTTTTTTTTTAGGCAACCACGCTCTGCTACCAATTGAGACCCATCCCCCCACCAAAGCTGGTAAGCGTGCCAACCGGGGGATGGCTCAAAACAAGTCGAGCGATGGGATCACGGGTGGCCGTTGGAGGGTCAAAATAACACTCGGCAGCTGAGCAAAACTAGTCTCTGGGTCTCAATTGGAAGCGTGCTGGGCCCATAACCCAGAGGTCCGTGGATCGTAACCACGCTCTGCTACCAATTGAGACCCATCCCCCCCCCCCACCAAAGCTGGGAAGCGTGCCAACTGGGGGATGGCTCAAAACGAGTAAAGCGATGGGATCACGGGTGGCAGTTGGAGGGTCCAAAATAAAACTCGGCAGCTGAGCGAAACTAATTTATTACCAAAAACCCACTATTAACATAATCAAAAACGGCAGAAGGCCACGATATAAAATAGGCAGAAGGCCACAATATAAATTTTCACTTAAATAAAACAATAACAAACACTAAAATTACCAAGATACTACACAATAATAACAAACGCTATAAATACCACAAACTCTACAAATACCAAAATTTAACAATTAATCAACTGTATGGCCTATCTGCGGTTGGGCCTGAGACACCCAAAACGTAAGACAAATTATTAACGATTTAAAAATGACCATTAAGGAACAAATTTAGATAACCCCAAAATAAAAGTGAAAATTTAGAAAACTTCTGGAACCAAAAATTTTGGTATCATCAATTAAGCCGGCAATTTGGCCCACACATCCCTTGATTCCACCGGGCCAGGGAGTAAGCCGGAATCCCTGGGCAGCTCCGAATTAAAAGTTAAGCAAAAGCACCATAATCCCCTTTTGGTGAAAGTTTAAAAATTAAATAATTTAAAAGAAAATATAACACGGTACCGTCGAGTAAAAATTCACTTCAAAACCCCCCCCCCACAAATACACTTAACAAAAATAAATAACAATAACTAGGCCTAAGCAATTAAATAAGTAATAACAGGATTAACAATGGGGACCTAACAAAAATAAAAATCTAAACAAATGTAACAAGAAAATAGACTAATTAAACTAAATAACAATAAATATTAACATTAAAAGTTCTCGGTATATTTCAACAGTTTTTATTTCTTAATAATAAAAAAAACATAAGTCCCCCATGGCTGTTTCATAAATCCACTGTAAAGTTTAAGTCTTAGGCCTAGGCCACATGAAAAGTTCTACAAACTTCTTTTTTTCTTTTTAATTGCACTTTTTTTTTTTTTTTTTTTTTTTGTTTTTTCTATTTCACAAATCACCCCCAGCTCAGCCGCCGGGAAAAAAAGATGGAACGAACTGACCTGAGGACTGAAGAAAACACCCAGATGTAGGGAATGGCAGCTTAGTCGCAACATGGGCTCTACGACTTGGTCCTCAGGCCAGGCAGGCAGTGCAGAAGGTCGAACTTTGCCCGGACGACCGCTGAGGGTTGAAACGTCCTACTCAAGGACCCTGGACTGTAGGACAACACCACAGCACATTAAAACCAGTCCAGCCATCACAACACAAATATTATACATAACCACTAAACATAAGGGTGCCTGCTTTAACAAAACTTAACATGAAGAGACAAACAAGAACAGGAGTGGAGCAAACAATACAGTGAAAAATTAACTTTAGGCTATGAATAATTATGTAGGAAACTCAGAATTAAGGACAAATTACAAATTAACAAATTATAAAAGAATTAATTACGTATATGGAACTAAAAATGACAAACTGAGAACTAGGCTATTGAAACATGAGCAATCTGTCATAACATGAAAATCAAACTAAAGATAGGCTAGGTTATTGTCCATGAACAAAAAGATGGTAAATCGGTAACTGCAACTTAAAAAGGCTCAACAAAACATTATACAGAACTACTATTAAATCTGAAACCAGAGATAATAAAGCAATTAAAGTCAAAAAGGTAACAATGAGCACATGGCTCGAACCTAGGTTAAAACATCTAGACAAAGAATATAAATTTAACAAAACTCTGAAAACACAAGTACGAACGATTAAATATTATTGAAACAAAATATTTTCACCAAAAGGGTGCTTAGATATTAAAACTCACAAAATGAACACTTACGTTTTAGTTTGTCTAGCCAAACATAACTAGATTCTGCAGGCAGCACAAGACAACTGACCAGACAGGTCAACCGGACAGAAGCTGCTGGAACCCGGAACGAAACGGAACTGGGCCAACGGCTACCAAAGTACGCAAATCGCCGGGCAAAAGCGAATCTCAGGCAGCCTGGCAGACAACAAAGAAAAAACGAAACTGTACCGGTCCAAGACCCGGTACAAATCTTAAGATATTTTAATTTCAATCATGCGAACTTTGTGTGTCAATCTTGCGATTTTTGAGTTTCAGTCTTTTGATTCTCGAGTTTCAATCTTGCCATCTTTGAGTTTCATCTTGCGATCTTTGAGTTTTAATCTTGCGATCTTTGAGTTTCAATCTTGCAATCTTTGAGTTTCAATCTTGCGATCTTTGAGTTTTAATCTTGCGATCTTTGTGTTTCAATTTTGCGATCTTTGAGTTTCTATCTTGCCATCTTTGAGTTTCAATCTTGAGATATTTGAGTTTCAATCATGCGATCTTTGTGTATCAATCTTGCGATCTTTGAGTTTCAGTCTTGCGATCTTTAGTTTCAATCTTGCGATCTTTAAGTTTCAATCTTGCCATCTTTGAGTTTCAATCTTGCGAGCTTTGAGTTTTAATCTTGCGATCTTTGAGTTTCAATTTTGCGATCTTTGAGTTTAAATCTTGCGATCTTTGAGTTTCAATTTTGCCATCTTTGAGTTTCAAAATTGCGATCTTTGAGTTTCAATCTGGCGATCTTTGAGTTTCAATCTTGCGATCTTTGAGTTTCAATCTTGAGATATTTGAGTTTCAATTATGCGATCTTTGTGTATCAATCTTGCGATCTTTGAGTTTCAGGCTTGTGATTTTTTAGTTTCAATCTTGCCATCTTTGAGTTTCAATCTTGCGATTTTTGAGTTTAAATCTTGCAATCTTTGAGTTTGAATCTTGCTATCTTTGAGTTTAATTCTTGCGATCTTTGAGTTTCAATCTTGCGATCTTTGAGTTTCAAACTTGCGATCTTTGAGTTTCAATCTTGCGATCTTTGAGTTTCAATCTTGCAATCTTTGAGTTTTAATCTTGCGATCTTTGAGTTTCAATCTTGCAATCTTTGAGTTTTAATCTTGCTATCTTTGAGTTTAATCCTGTGATCTTTGAATTTCAATCTTGCGATCTTTGAGTTTTAATCTTGCGATATTTGAGTTTCAATCATGCAATCTTTGAGTTTCAATCTTGCTATCTTTTAGTTTCAATTTTGCCATCTTTGAGTTTTAAAATTGCGATCTTTGAGTTTCAGTCTTGCCATCTTTGAGTTTCAATCTTGCAATCTTTGAGTTTCAATCTTGCCATTTTTGAGTTTCAATCTTGTGATCTTTGAATTTCAATCTTGCCATCTTTGAGTTTCAATCATGCGATCTTTGAGTTTCAATCTTGCGATCTTTGAGTTTCAAACTTATAATCTTTGAGTTTCATTCATGCGATCTTTGAGTTTCAATCTTGCGATCTTTGAGTTTCAATCTTGCTATCTTTGAGTTTCAACCTTGCGATCTTTACATCTCAATCTTGCGATCTTTGAGTTTCAAACTTGTGATCTTTGAGTTTCAATCTTGCCATCTTTGAGTTTTAATCTTGCGATCTTTGAGTTTTAATCTTGCGATCTTTGAGTATCAATCTTGCGATCTTTGAGTTTCAATCTTGCTATCTTTGAGTTTCATTCTTGTGATCTTTGAATTTCAATCTTACGATCTTTGAGTTTCAATCTTGCGATCTTTGAGTTTCAATCTTGCTATCTTTGAGTTTCAATCATGCGATCTTTGAGTTTCAATCTTGCTATCTTTGAGTTTCAATCTTGAGATCTTTGAGTTTCAATCTTGCTATCTTTGAGTTTCAATCTTACGATCTTTGAGTTTTATTCCTGCGATCTTTGAGTATCAATTTTGCGATCTTTGAGTTTCAATCTTGCTATCTTTGAGTTTCAATCTTGTGATCTTTGAATTTCAATCTTGCGATTGTTGAGTTTCAATCTTGCGATCTTTGAGTTTCAATCATGCGATCTTTGAGTTTCAATCTTGCTATCTTTGAGTTTCAATCTTGCGATCTTTGAGTTTTAATCTTGCGATCTTTGAGTTTTAATCTTGCGATCTTTGCGTTTTAATCTTGAGATATTTTAATTTCAATCATGCGAACTTTGTGTATCATTCTTGCGATCTTTGAGTTTCAGTCTTTTAATTTTCAAGTTTCAATCTTGCCGTCTTTGAGTTTCAATTTTGCGATATTTGAGTTTCAATCTTGCGATCTTTGAATTTCAATCTTGCGATCTTTGAGTTTCTATCTTGCGATCTTTGAGTTTCAATTTTGCGATCTTTGAGTTTCAATCTTGCCATCTTTGAGTTTCAATCTTGAGATATTTGAGTTTAAATTATGCGATCTTTGTGTATCAATCTTGCGATCTTTGAGTTTCAGTCTTGCGATCTTTGAGTTTCAATTTTGCCATCTTTGAGTTTCAATCTTGCGATCTTTGAGTTTTAATCTTGCGATCTTTGAGTTTCAATTTTGCGATCTTTGAGTTTCAATCTTGCGATCTTTGAGTTTCAATCTTGAGATATTTTAGTTTCAATCATCGATCTATGTGTATCAATCTTGCGATCTTTTAATTTCAGTCTTGCGATCTTTGAGTTTCAATCTTGCGATCTTTGAGTTTCAATTTTGCCATCTTTGAGTTTAAAAATTGCGATCTTTGAGTTTCAATCTTGCGATCTTTGAGTTTCAATCTTGCGATCTTTGAGTTTCAAGCTTGCGATCTTTGAGTTTTAATCTTGCGATATTTGAGTTTCAATCATGCAATCTTTGAGTTTCAATTTTGCTATCTTTGAGTTTCAATTTTGCCATCTTTGAGTTTCAATCTTGTGATCTTTGAGTTTTAATCTTGCGATCTTTGAGTTTAATTCTTGCGATCTTTGAGTTTCAATCTTGCTATCTTTGAGTTTCATTCTTGTGATCTTTGAATTTCAATCTTGCGATCTTTGAGTTTCAATCTTGCGATCTTTGAGTTTCAATCTTGCTATCTTTGAGTTTCAATCATGCGATCTTTGAGTTTCAATCTTGCTATTTTTGAGTTTCAATCTTGCAATCTTTGAGTTGCAATCTTGCTATCTTTGAGTTTCAATCTTGCTATCTTTGAGTTTCAATCTTGCTATCTTTGAGTTTCAATCTTGTGATCTTTGAATTTCAATCTTGCGATTGTTGAGTTTCTATCTTGCGATCTTTGAGTTTCAATCATGCGATCTTTGAGTTTCAATCTTGCTATCTTTGAGTTTCAATCATGCGATCTTTGAGTTTCAATCTTGCGATTGTTGAGTTTTAATCTTGCGAACTTTGAGTTTCAATTTTGCGATCTTTGAGTTTCAGTCTTGCGATCTTTGAATTTTAATTTTGCGATCTTTGAGTTTCAATCTTGCGATCTTTGAATTTTAATCTGGCGATCTTTGAGTTTCAATCTTGCTATCTTTGAGTTTTAATCTTGCCATCTTTGAGTAAAAATTTTGCGATCTTTGAGTTTCAATCTTGTGATCTTTGAGTTTTAAGCTTGCGATCTTTGAGTCTCAATCTTGCGATCTTTGAGTTTCAATCTTGTGTTCTTTGAGTTGCAATCTTGCGATCTTAGAGTTTCAATCTTGCGATCTTTGAGTTTTAATCTTGCGATCTTTGAGTTTAAATTTTGCTATCTTTGAGTTTCAATCTTGTGATCTTTGAGTTTCAATCTTGAGATATTTGAGTTTCAATCATGCGATCTTTGTGTATCAATCTTGCGATCTTTGAGTTTCATTCTTGCGATCTTTGAGTTTCAATCTTCTGATCTTTGAGTTTCAATTTTGCCATCTTTGAGTTTCAAAATTGCGTTCTTTGAGTTTCAATCTTGCCATCTTTGAGTTTAAATCTTGCGATCTTTGAGTTTTAATCTTGCGATCTTTGAGTTTAAATCTTGCAATCTTTAAGTTTTAATTTTGCTATCTTTGAGTTTAATCCTGTGATCTTTGAGTTTCATTCATGCGATCTTTGAGTTTCAATCTTGCGATCTTTGAGTTTCAATCTTGCTATCTTTGAGTTTCAACCTTGCGATCTTTAAATTTCAATCTTGCGATCTTTGAGTTTCAAACTTGTGATCTTTGAGTTTCAATCTTGCCATCTTTGAGTTTCAATCTTGCGATCTTTGAGTTTTAATCTTGCGATCTTTGAGTATCAATCTTGCGATCTTTGAGTTTCAATCTTGCTATCTTTGAGTTTCATTCTTGTGATCTTTGAATTTCAATCTTGCGATCTTTGAGTTTCAATCTTGCGATCTTTAAGTTTCAATCTTGCTATCTTTGAGTTTCAATCATGCGATCTTTGAGTTTCAATCTTGCTATCTTTGAGTTTCAATCTTGCAATCTTTGAGTTTCAATCTTGCTATCTTTGAGTTTCAATCTTGCGATCTTTGAATTTCAATCTTATGATCTTTGAGTTTTAATCCTGCGATCTTTGAGTATCAATCTTGCGATCGTTGAGTTTCAATCTTGCTATCTTTGAGTGTTAATCTTGTGATTTTTGAATTTCAATCTTGCGATTGTTGAGTTTCAATCTTCCGATCTTTGAGTTTCAATCATGCGATCTTTGAGTTTCAATCTTGCTATCTTTGAGTTTCAATCTTGCGATCTTTGAGTTTCAAACTTGTAATCTTTGAGTTTCATTCATGCGAGCTTTGAGTTTCAATCTTGAAATCTTTCAGTTTCAATCTTGCTATCTTTGAGTTTCAACCTTGCGATCTTTGAATTTCAATCTTGAGATCTTTGAGTTTCAAACTTGTGATCTTTGAGTTTCAATCTTGCCATCTTTGAGTTTCAGTCTTGCCATCTTTGAGTTTCAATCTTGCAATCTTTGAGTTTCAATCTTGCCATTTTTGAGTTTCAATCTTGTGATCTTTGAATTTCAATCTTGCCATCTTTGAATTTCAATCATGCGATCTTTGAGTTTCAATCTTGCGATCTTTGAGTTTCAAACTTATAATCTTTGAGTTTCATTCATGCGATCTTTGAGTTTCAATCTTGCGATCTTTGAGTTTCAATCTTGCTATCTTTGAGTTTCAACCTTGCGATCTTTACATTTCAATCTTGCGATCTTTGAGTTTCAAACTTGTGATCTTTGAGTTTCAATCTTGCCATCTTTGAGTTTTAATCTTGCGATCTTTGAGTTTTAATCTTGCGATCTTTGAGTATCAATCTTGCGATCTTTGAGTTTCAATCTTGCTATCTTTGAGTTTCATTCTTGTGATCTTTGAATTTCAATCTTACGATCTTTGAGTTTCAATCTTGCGATCTTTGAGTTTCAATCTTGCTATCTTTGAGTTTCAATCATGCGATCTTTGAGTTTCAATCTTGCTATCTTTGAGTTTCAATCTTGTGATCTTTGAGTTTCAATCTTGCTATCTTTGAGTTTCAATCTTGCGATCTTTGAGTTTCAATCTTACGATCTTTGAGTTTTATTCCTGCGATCTTTGAGTATCAATTTTGCGATCTTTGAGTTTCAATCTTGCTATCTTTGAGTTTCAATCTTGTGATCTTTGAATTTCAATCTTGCGATTGTTGAGTTTCAATCTTGCGATCTTTGAGTTTCAATCATGCGATCTTTGAGTTTCAATCTTGCTATCTTTGAGTTTCAATCTTGCGATCTTTGAGTTTTAATCTTGCGATCTTTGAGTTTCAATCTTGCGATCTTTGCGTTTTAATCTTGAGATATTTTAATTTCAATCATGCGAACTTTGTGTATCAATCTTGCGATCTTTGAGTTTCAGTCTTTTAATTTTCAAGTTTCAATCTTGCCATCTTTGAGTTTCAATTTTGCGATATTTGAGTTTCAATCTTGCGATCTTTGAATTTCATATACATTTTTTAGCCCCTGAGCTGTTCAATCAAATTGTAAGAGAAAATTACTTACTTATTCCGTCGTACAGCTCCTTTGTGAATAATATACTCAGTACATGTTTCACCGTAAGTACGGCATCCTCAGCTGGTCATTAAGTGAAGATCATCCACCTAATAGGTTTCGTCACAAGATAAAATTACACAAAACACAAAGTACATAACATAATAAATAACATTAAAACTCGCACGGACGAACACTAACGACGAGCCAGTCATGACTGTCACGCATCACTTTGTCTGCAGTACTGGACGAGACAAGTCGCTGTGCTAACCAGGCGTGTTCTTATTTTTATCAGTTTGGCAGAGAACAGCTGATCTGTGGTGACTTGAGTTACATCCATTAATGAGGCCATTGAAGATTACATTTGAATTAAATTGTAGCTTATCATTTATGATGAATTCGTTAATATTGTTATTTTTAAATGCTTTGTAAATCTCGAATTCTTCAAGCGTGTCCATCTTCCTTCCTTTACTGCATACATGTAAGATGTCCAAACTATTGTCTATTGCCTCAAGCGAATGATTGTGATCAAATAAATGTTGTCCGAATGTCGATTTTTGTTTATCTGATTTAGGGTTGGGTAGGTGTTCCTTGAATCTGGTAAATCTTCGTCCGGTTTGGCCAATATAAATACTTGGACATTCATCGCATTTTAACTTGTAAATTCCAGTTTTTTTCATACTTATTTAATTGGTTTTTATTCCTGTTAAGAACATTTTTTGTTCTATTTGAAGTTTTAAAGGCTATTTTAATATTGTGTTCTTTCAACTGTTTATGCAGGCTATTTTGTATGTTATGACTGTATTCAACAGTGATATATCTAACAGGATTAATGGCTGTGCTATTATTATGTGATATAACATCATTAGATTTTTTATTCTTGTGTTTAGCAATTAATTTGTCCACGATGCTACTATTATAACCATTAACAATGGCAATATGTTTTATTATGGCAACCTCTTTATTGTAATGTTCGATGCTCAACGGAACATTCAACAATCTATGCACCAAGGAGTTGTATGCCCCCATTTTCTGAGAGTGAGGATGGTATGAGCTTGCGTGTATGGTTTGATCATTTGTGGTGGGCTTTCTATAAATACTGAATTGTAAGTTATTATTGTTTTTATGTATGGTCAGGTCTAAAAAGTTTAGTTTATTATTATTTTCAGTTTCGAGGGTAAATTTCAGCTTAGGTGCTAGTTTGTTTAAATATTTATGAAGAAAGTTGAGCTGTCTAGTGTTCCCGTTGTATATTATGATGGTGTCATCCACATATCTACGGTAAAATATTATTTTATCTGCGAATTACCAGATTCAAGGAACACCTACCCAACCCTAAATCAGATAAACAAAAATCGACATTCGGACAACATTTATTTGATCACAATCATTCGCTTGAGGCAATAGACAATAGTTTGGACATCTTACATGTATGCAGTAAAGGAAGGAAGATGGACACGCTTGAAGAATTCGAGATTTACAAAGCATTTAAAAATAACAATATTAACGAATTCATCATAAATGATAAGCTACAATTTAATTCAAATGTAATCTTCAATGGCCTCATTAATGGATGTAACTCAAGTCACCACAGATCAGCTGTTCTCTGCCAAACTGATAAAAATAAGAACACGCCTGGTTAGCACAGCGACTTGTCTCGTCCAGTACTGCAGACAAAGTGATGCGTGACAGTCATGACTGGCTCGTCGTTAGTGTTCGTCCGTGCGAGTTTTAATGTTATTTATTATGTTATGTACTTTGTGTTTTGTGTAATTTTATCTTGTGACGAAACCTATTAGGTGGATGATCTTCATTTAATGACCAGCTGAGGATGCCGTACTTACGGTGAAACATGTACTGAGTATATTATTCACAAAGGAGCTGTACAACGGAATAAGTAAGTAATTTTCTCTTACAATTTGAATTTCAATCTTGCGATCTTTGAGTTTCTATCTTGCAATCTTTGAGTTTTAATCTTGCGATCTTTGAGTTTCAATTTTGCGATCTTTGAGTTTCAATCTTGCCATCTTTGAGTTTCAATCTTGAGATATTTGAGTTTAAATTATGCGATCTTTGTGTATCAATCTTGCGATCTTTGAGTTTCAGTCTTGCGATCTTTGAGTTTCAATTTTGCCATCTTTGAGTTTCAATCTTGCGATCTTTGAGTTTTAATCTTGCGATCTTTGAGTTTCAATTTTGCGATCTTTGAGTTTCAATCTTGCGATCTTTGAGTTTCAATCTTGAGATATTTTAGTTTCAATCATCGATCTATGTGTATCAATCTTGCGATCTTTTAATTTCAGTCTTGCGATCTTTGAGTTTCAATCTTGCGATCTTTGAGTTTCAATTTTGCCATCTTTGAGTTTAAAAATTGCGATCTTTGAGTTTCAATCTTGCGATCTTTGAGTTTCAATCTTGCGATCTTTGAGTTTCAAGCTTGCGATCTTTGAGTTTTAATCTTGCGATATTTGAGTTTCAATCATGCAATCTTTGAGTTTCAATTTTGCTATCTTTGAGTTTCAATTTTGCCATCTTTGAGTTTCAATCTTGCGATCTTTGAGTTTTAATCTTGCGATCTTTGAGTTTAATTCTTGCGATCTTTGAGTTTCAATCTTGCTATCTTTAAGTTTCATTCTTGTGATCTTTGAATTTCAATCTTGCGATCTTTGACTTTCAATCTTGCGATCTTTGAGTTTCAATCTTGCTATCTTTGAGTTTCAATCATGCGATCTTTGAGTTTCAATCTTGCTATTTTTGAGTTTCAATCTTGCAATCTTTGAGTTGCAATCTTGCTATCTTTGAGTTTCAATCTTGCTATCTTTGAGTTTCAATCTTGCTATCTTTGAGTTTCAATCTTGTGATCTTTGAATTTCAATCTTGCGATTGTTGAGTTTCTATCTTGCGATCTTTGAGTTTCAATCATGCGATCTTTGAGTTTCAATCTTGCTATCTTTGAGTTTCAATCATGCGATCTTTGAGTTTCAATCTTGCGATTGTTGAGTTTTAATCTTGCGAACTTTGAGTTTCAATTTTGCGATCTTTGAGTTTCAGTCTTGCGATCTTTGAATTTTAATTTTGCGATCTTTGAGTTTCAATCTTGCGATCTTTGAATTTTAATCTTGCGATCTTTGAGTTTCAATCTTGCTATCTTTGAGTTTTAATCTTGCCATCTTTGAGTAAAAATTTTGCGATCTTTGAGTTTCAATCTTGTGATCTTTGAGTTTTAAGCTTGCGATCTTTGAGTCTCAATCTTGCGATCTTTGAGTTTCAATCTTGTGTTCTTTGAGTTGCAATCTTGCGATCTTAGAGTTTCAATCTTGCGATCTTTGAGTTTTAATCTTGCGATCTTTGAGTTTAAATTTTGCTATCTTTGAGTTTCAATCTTGTGATCTTTGAGTTTCAATCTTGAGATATTTGAGTTTCAATCATGCGATCTTTGTGTATCAATCTTGCGATCTTTGAGTTTCATTCTTGCGATCTTTGAGTTTCAATCTTCTGATCTTTGAGTTTCAATTTTGCCATCTTTGAGTTTCAAAATTGCGTTCTTTGAGTTTCAATCTTGCCATCTTTGAGTTTAAATCTTGCGATCTTTGAGTTTTAATCTTGCGATCTTTGAGTTTAAATCTTGCAATCTTTAAGTTTTAATTTTGCTATCTTTGAGTTTAATCCTGTGATCTTTGAGTTTCATTCATGCGATCTTTGAGTTTCAATCTTGCGATCTTTGAGTTTCAATCTTGCTATCTTTGAGTTTCAACCTTGCGATCTTTAAATTTCAATCTTGCGATCTTTGAGTTTCAAACTTGTGATCTTTGAGTTTCAATCTTGCCATCTTTGAGTTTCAATCTTGCGATCTTTGAGTTTTAATCTTGCGATCTTTGAGTATCAATCTTGCGATCTTTGAGTTTCAATCTTGCTATCTTTGAGTTTCATTCTTGTGATCTTTGAATTTCAATCTTGCGATCTTTGAGTTTCAATCTTGCGATCTTTAAGTTTCAATCTTGCTATCTTTGAGTTTCAATCATGCGATCTTTGAGTTTCAATCTTGCTATCTTTGAGTTTCAATCTTGCAATCTTTGAGTTTCAATCTTGCTATCTTTGAGTTTCAATCTTGCGATCTTTGAATTTCAATCTTACGATCTTTGAGTTTTAATCCTGCGATCTTTGAGTATCAATCTTGCGATCGTTGAGTTTCAATTTTGCTATCTTTGAGTGTTAATCTTGTGATTTTTGAATTTCAATCTTGCGATTGTTGAGTTTCAATCTTCCGATCTTTGAGTTTCAATCATGCGATCTTTGAGTTTCAATCTTGCTATCTTTGAGTTTCAATCTTGCGATCTTTGAGTTTCAAACTTGTAATCTTTGAGTTTCATTCATGCGAGCTTTGAGTTTCAATCTTGAAATCTTTCAGTTTCAATCTTGCTATCTTTGAGTTTCAACCTTGCGATCTTTGAATTTCAATCTTGCGATCTTTGAGTTTCAAACTTGTGATCTTTGAGTTTCAATCTTGCCATCTTTGAGTTTCAATCTTGCGATCTTTGAGTTTTAATTTTGCGATCTTTGAGTATCAATTTTGCGATCTTTGAGTTTCAATCTTGCTATCTTTGAGTTTCAATCTTGTGATCTTTGAATTTCAATCTTGCGATTGTTGAGTTTCAATCTTGCGATCTTTGAGTTTCAATCATGCGATCTTTGAGTTTCAATCTTGCTATCTTTGAGTTTCAATCTTGCGATCTTTGAGTTTTAATCTTGCGATCTTTGAGTTTCAATCTTGCGATCTTTGCGTTTTAATCTTAAAATATTTTAATTTCAATTATGCGAACTTTGTGTATCAATCTTGCGATCTTTGAGTTTCAGTCTTTTAATTTTCAAGTTTCAATCTTGCCATCTTTGAGTTTCAATTTTGCGATCTTTGAGTTTCAATCTTGCGATCTTTGAATTTCAATCTTGCGATCTTTGGGTTTCAATCTTGCAATCTTTGAGTTTTAATCTTGCGATCTTTGAGTTTCAATTTTGCGATCTTTGAGTTTCAATCTTGCCATCTTTGAGTTTCAATCTTGCGATCTTTGAGTTTTAATTTTGCGATCTTTGAGTATCAATTTTGCGATCTTTGAGTTTCAATCTTGCTATCTTTGAGTGTTAATCTTGTGATTTTTGAATTTCAATCTTGCGATTGTTGAGTTTCAATCTTCCGATCTTTGAGTTTCAATCATGCGATCTTTGAGTTTCAATCTTGCTATCTTTGAGTTTCAATCTTGCGATCTTTGAGTTTCAAACTTGTAATCTTTGAGTTTCATTCATGCGAGCTTTGAGTTTCAATCTTGAAATCTTTCAGTTTCAATCTTGCTATCTTTGAGTTTCAACCTTGCGATCTTTGAATTTCAATCTTGCGATCTTTGAGTTTCAAACTTGTGATCTTTGAGTTTCAATCTTGCCATCTTTGAGTTTCAATCTTGCGATCTTTGAGTTTTAATTTTGCGATCTTTGAGTATCAATTTTGCGATCTTTGAGTTTCAATCTTGCTATCTTTGAGTTTCAATCTTGTGATCTTTGAATTTCAATCTTGCGATTGTTGAGTTTCAATCTTGCGATCTTTGAGTTTCAATCATGCGATCTTTGAGTTTCAATCTTGCTATCTTTGAGTTTCAATCTTGCGATCTTTGAGTTTTAATCTTGCGATCTTTGAGTTTTAATCTTGCGATCTTTGCGTTTTAATCTTGAGATATTTTAATTTCAATCATGCGAACTTTGTGTATCAATCTTGCGATCTTTGAGTTTCAGTCTTTTAATTTTCAAGTTTCAATCTTGCCGTCTTTGAGTTTCAATTTTGCGATATTTGAGTTTCAATCTTGCGATCTTTGAATTTCAATCTTGCGATCTTTGAGTTTCTATCTTGCGATCTTTGAGTTTCAATTTTGCGATCTTTGAGTTTCAATCTTGCCATCTTTGAGTTTCAATCTTGAGATATTTGAGTTTAAATTATGCGATCTTTGTGTATCAATCTTGCGATCTTTGAGTTTCAGTCTTGCGATCTTTGAGTTTCAATTTTGCCATCTTTGAGTTTCAATCTTGCGATCTTTGAGTTTTAATCTTGCGATCTTTGAGTTTCAATTTTGCGATCTTTGAGTTTCAATCTTGCGATCTTTGAGTTTCAATCTTGAGATATTTTAGTTTCAATCATCGATCTATGTGTATCAATCTTGCGATCTTTTAATTTCAGTCTTGCGATCTTTGAGTTTCAATCTTGCGATCTTTGAGTTTCAATTTTGCCATCTTTGAGTTTAAAAATTGCGATCTTTGAGTTTCAATCTTGCGATCTTTGAGTTTCAATCTTGCGATCTTTGAGTTTCAAGCTTGCGATCTTTGAGTTTAAATCTTGCGATATTTGAGTTTCAATCATGCAATCTTTGAGTTTCAATTTTGCTATCTTTGAGTTTCAATTTTGCCATCTTTGAGTTTCAATCTTGTGATCTTTGAGTTTTAATCTTGCGATCTTTGAGTTTAATTCTTGCGATCTTTGAGTTTCAATCTTGCTATCTTTGAGTTTCATTCTTGTGATCTTTGAATTTCAATCTTGCGATCTTTGAGTTTCAATCTTGCGATCTTTGAGTTTCAATCTTGCTATCTTTGAGTTTCAATCATGCGATCTTTGAGTTTCAATCTTGCTATTTTTTAATTTCAATCTTGCAATCTTTGAGTTGCAATCTTGCTATCTTTGAGTTTCAATCTTGCTATCTTTGAGTTTCAATCTTGCTATCTTTGAGTTTCAATCTTGTGATCTTTGAATTTCAATCTTGCGATTGTTGAGTTTCTATCTTGCGATCTTTGAGTTTCAATCATGCGATCTTTGAGTTTCAATCTTGCTATCTTTGAGTTTCAATCATGCGATCTTTGAGTTTCAATCTTGCGATTGTTGAGTTTTAATCTTGCGAACTTTGAGTTTCAATTTTGCGATCTTTGAGTTTCAGTCTTGCGATCTTTGAATTTTAATTTTGCGATCTTTGAGTTTCAATCTTGCGATCTTTGAATTTTAATCTTGCGATCTTTGAGTTTCAATCTTGCTATCTTTGACTTTTAATCTTGCCATCTTTGAGTAAAAATTTTGCGATCTTTGAGTTTCAATCTTGCTATCTTTGAGTTTCAACCTTGCGATCTTTAAATTTCAATCTTGCGATCTTTGAGTTTCAAACTTGTGATCTTTGAGTTTCAATCTTGCCATCTTTGAGTTTCAATCTTGCGATCTTTGAGTTTTAATCTTGCGATCTTTGAGTATCAATCTTGCGATCTTTGAGTTTCAATCTTGCTATCTTTGAGTTTCATTCTTGTGATCTTTGAATTTCAATCTTGCGATCTTTGAGTTTCAATCTTGCGATCTTTAAGTTTCAATCTTGCTATCTTTGAGTTTCAATCATGCGATCTTTGAGTTTCAATCTTGCTATCTTTGAGTTTCAATCTTGCAATCTTTGAGTTTCAATCTTGCTATCTTTGAGTTTCAATCTTGCGATCTTTGAATTTCAATCTTATGATCTTTGAGTTTTAATCCTGCGATCTTTGAGTATCAATCTTGCGATCGTTGAGTTTCAATCTTGCTATCTTTGAGTGTTAATCTTGTGATTTTTGAATTTCAATCTTGCGATTGTTGAGTTTCAATCTTCCGATCTTTGAGTTTCAATCATGCGATCTTTGAGTTTCAATCTTGCTATCTTTGAGTTTCAATCTTGCGATCTTTGAGTTTCAAACTTGTAATCTTTGAGTTTCATTCATGCGAGCTTTGAGTTTCAATCTTGAAATCTTTCAGTTTCAATCTTGCTATCTTTGAGTTTCAACCTTGCGATCTTTGAATTTCAATCTTGCGATCTTTGAGTTTCAAACTTGTGATCTTTGAGTTTCAATCTTGCCATCTTTGAGTTTCAGTCTTGCCATCTTTGAGTTTCAATCTTGCTATCTTTGAGTTTCAATCTTGTGATCTTTGAATTTCAATCTTGCGATTGTTGAGTTTCAATCTTGCGATCTTTGAGTTTCAATCATGCGATCTTTGAGTTTCAATCTTGCTATCTTTGAGTTTCAATCTTGCGATCTTTGAGTTTTAATCTTGCGATCTTTGAGTTTTAATCTTGCGATCTTTGCGTTTTAATCTTGAGATATTTTAATTTCAATCATGCGAACTTTGTGTATCAATCTTGCGATCTTTGAGTTTCAGTCTTTTAATTTTCAAGTTTCAATCTTGCCGTCTTTGAGTTTCAATTTTGCGATATTTGAGTTTCAATCTTGCGATCTTTGAATTTCAATCTTGCGATCTTTGAGTTTCTATCTTGCGATCTTTGAGTTTCAATTTTGCGATCTTTGAGTTTCAATCTTGCCATCTTTGAGTTTCAATCTTGAGATATTTGAGTTTAAATTATGCGATCTTTGTGTATCAATCTTGCGATCTTTGAGTTTCAGTCTTGCGATCTTTGAGTTTCAATTTTGCCATCTTTGAGTTTCAATCTTGCGATCTTTGAGTTTTAATCTTGCGATCTTTGAGTTTCAATTTTGCGATCTTTGAGTTTCAATCTTGCGATCTTTGAGTTTCAATCTTGAGATATTTTAGTTTCAATCATCGATCTATGTGTATCAATCTTGCGATCTTTTAATTTCAGTCTTGCGATCTTTGAGTTTCAATCTTGCGATCTTTGAGTTTCAATTTTGCCATCTTTGAGTTTAAAAATTGCGATCTTTGAGTTTCAATCTTGCGATCTTTGAGTTTCAATCTTGCGATCTTTGAGTTTCAAGCTTGCGATCTTTGAGTTTTAATCTTGCGATATTTGAGTTTCAATCATGCAATCTTTGAGTTTCAATTTTGCTATCTTTGAGTTTCAATTTTGCCATCTAGATATTATTTTGCAAAAACTAGAAGCTGTGGGTGTAAGAGGTATTGCATTGAATTGGTTTAAAACCTTTCTTGTGGGCCGAAGGCAACAAGTTAAGGTTGGTAATGTTTATAGTGGCATACATGTCGTCATGGCAGGTGTCCCGCAAGGATCAGCGTCCTCTGCGATTTTATTTTTGATATTTATCAACGATCTGTTAAACTTAAAATTTAATGGTACAATAAATGCATTTGCTGATGACATTGCCATTTTTTATGCACATAAAGATGAACTCATAATCGGTGAACAAATGAACAAAGACCTTCTCACTTTGAGGGAATGGTGCTTATCTAATAGAATGCAAATAAATGTAAACAAAACAAAATACATAAATTTTGACTTCATTGGTTTCAACATACCTATCCCTGTGAAATTTCATTCCACGATATGTAATCTGGATTTTTGCAATTGTTTGCCGCTAGAGAAAGTTAAAAATATAAAATATTTGGGAATCATCTTTGATGAAAAGCTAACTTTTGAGCAGCACATTGTCAAGTTAAATAACTCACTAAGACTGTCAATAAGAAAATTTTATTTTTTAAGACACTTTTGTAATACATTGCTTCTTAGATCTTTATATTGTGCACTAATAAATTCAAAATTGCAGTATGGCTGTGCTTGCTGGGGGGGTACATACAAATTCTTGATAGACAAACTCAGAGTCACTCAGAATTATTTTCTGCGCATAATATTAAAGAAAAACGCAAGAGATAGTTCATTCCCCTTATTTGTACAAATTAGGATACTGCCTGTTCAGCATCATTTCATTTTCAAAGTACTCAAATTATTTTTTATTAGAAGTGGAGATAAGGGATTTAATATACACTATCAGACTCGCTTTAACGTAAATCGAAACTACCGATTGCCTAAAGTTAACAGATCAATTTATCGCCATTCTTTCAATTATTTAGGTCCAAAATACTTCAATCAATTACCAGATGAGGTAAAAAGCACCAATAATCTGAAAAAATTCTGTAAAATCTTATTGCTTGGCTTTTTTCTCTACAAAATATAGAGTTCCTAAATGATGTTTTGCAGTAATGATTGTATTGGTGATATTGACTTGTAAAAAATTAAATTTGATAAGTTCTTCTCTATTGTATTAATTCACTTTGTAGGCATCATTTAAATAATAAATTTCTATTAATATAATAATTTATAAGTACCATATATATAACTAGATGTTAAAAATACCGTTTTATTTGTTTAGAATTTCTTATAAATTATGTACTAAATTGTAAATATGTTTTTAGTTACCATTAATACTGTTTCATGTTGTCATGCTCCTAAGATGCCACACATACCACAGGGGCGTTTATATGTCATTTTATTAAGTTCCATGCAGCTAGACTCACATTGTAAATTATGTTTTTAAAATGTTTTATATTTTGTAGAACTGGCCATAGTACTAGTAAACGTGGCCAGTCATTTTCCAAACCATGCACATGTTGATTTTTATATATTTATTAATTGGAAAATAAATCATTTATTCATTTATTCATTTATTCATTTCATCTTTGAGTTTCAATCTTGTGATCTTTGAGTTTTAATCTTGCGATCTTTGAGTTTAATTCTTGCGATCTTTGAGTTTCAATCTTGCTATCTTTGAGTTTCATTCTTGTGATCTTTGAATTTCAATCTTGCGATCTTTGAGTTTCAATCTTGCGATCTTTGAGTTTCAATCTTGCTATCTTTGAGTTTCAATCATGCGATCTTTGAGTTTCAATCTTGCTATTTTTGAGTTTCAATCTTGCAATCTTTGAGTTGCAATCTTGCTATCTTTGAGTTTCAATCTTGCTATCTTTGAGTTTCAATCTTGCTATCTTTGAGTTTCAATCTTGTGATCTTTGAATTTCAATCTTGCGATTGTTGAGTTTCTATCTTGCGATCTTTGAGTTTCAATCATGCGATCTTTGAGTTTCAATCTTGCTATCTTTGAGTTTCAATCATGCGATCTTTGAGTTTCAATCTTGCGATTGTTGAGTTTTAATCTTGCGAACTTTGAGTTTCAATTTTGCGATCTTTGAGTTTCAGTCTTGCGATCTTTGAATTTTAATTTTGCGATCTTTGAGTTTCAATCTTGCGATCTTTGAATTTTAATCTTGCGATCTTTGAGTTTCAATCTTGCTATCTTTGAGTTTTAATCTTGCCATCTTTGAGTAAAAATTTTGCGATCTTTGAGTTTCAATCTTGTGATCTTTGAGTTTTAAGCTTGCGATCTTTGAGTCTCAATCTTGCGATCTTTGAGTTTCAATCTTGTGTTCTTTGAGTTGCAATCTTGCGATCTTAGAGTTTCAATCTTGCGATCTTTGAGTTTTAATCTTGCGATCTTTGAGTTTAAATTTTGCTATCTTTGAGTTTCAATCTTGTGATATTTGAGTTTCAATCTTGAGATATTTGAGTTTCAATCATGCGATCTTTGTGTATCAATCTTGCGATCTTTGAGTTTCATTCTTGCGATCTTTGAGTTTCAATCTTCTGATCTTTGAGTTTCAATTTTGCCATCTTTGAGTTTCAAAATTGCGTTCTTTGAGTTTCAATCTTGCCATCTTTGAGTTTAAATCTTGCGATCTTTGAGTTTTAATCTTGCGATCTTTCAGTTTAAATCTTGCAATCTTTAAGTTTTAATTTTGCTATCTTTGAGTTTAATCCTGTGATCTTTGAGTTTCATTCATGCGATCTTTGAGTTTCAATCTTGCGATCTTTGAGTTTCAATCTTGCTATCTTTGAGTTTCAACCTTGCGATCTTTAAATTTCAATCTTGCGATCTTTGAGTTTCAAACTTGTGATCTTTGAGTTTCAATCTTGCCATCTTTGAGTTTCAATCTTGCGATCTTTGAGTTTTAATCTTGCGATCTTTGAGTATCAATCTTGCGATCTTTGAGTTTCAATCTTGCTATCTTTGAGTTTCATTCTTGTGATCTTTGAATTTCAATCTTGCGATCTTTGAGTTTCAATCTTGCGATCTTTAAGTTTCAATCTTGCTATCTTTGAGTTTCAATCATGCGATCTTTGAGTTTCAATCTTGCTATCTTTGAGTTTCAATCTTGCAATCTTTGAGTTTCAATCTTGCTATCTTTGAGTTTCAATCTTGCGATCTTTGAATTTCAATCTTATGATCTTTGAGTTTTAATCCTGCGATCTTTGAGTATCAATCTTGCGATCGTTGAGTTTCAATCTTGCTATCTTTGAGTGTTAATCTTGTGATTTTTGAATTTCAATCTTGCGATTGTTGAGTTTCAATCTTCCGATCTTTGAGTTTCAATCATGCGATCTTTGAGTTTCAATCTTGCTATCTTTGAGTTTCAATCTTGCGATCTTTGAGTTTCAAACTTGTAATCTTTGAGTTTCATTCATGCGAGCTTTGAGTTTCAATCTTGAAATCTTTCAGTTTCAATCTTGCTATCTTTGAGTTTCAACCTTGCGATCTTTGAATTTCAATCTTGCGATCTTTGAGTTTCAAACTTGTGATCTTTGAGTTTCAATCTTGCCATCTTTGAGTTTCAGTCTTGCCATCTTTGAGTTTCAATCTTGCAATCTTTGAGTTTCAATCTTGCCATTTTTGAGTTTCAATCTTGTGATCTTTGAATTTCAATCTTGCCATCTTTGAATTTCAATCATGCGATCTTTGAGTTTCAATCTTGCGATCTTTAAGTTTCAATCTTGCTATCTTTGAGTTTCAATCATGCGATCTTTGAGTTTCAATCTTGCTATCTTTGAGTTTCAATCTTGCAATCTTTGAGTTTCAATCTTGCTATCTTTGAGTTTCAATCTTGCGATCTTTGAATTTCAATCTTATGATCTTTGAGTTTTAATCCTGCGATCTTTGAGTATCAATCTTGCGATCGTTGAGTTTCAATCTTGCTATCTTTGAGTGTTAATCTTGTGATTTTTGAATTTCAATCTTGCGATTGTTGAGTTTCAATCTTCCGATCTTTGAGTTTCAATCATGCGATCTTTGAGTTTCAATCTTGCTATCTTTGAGTTTCAATCATGCGATCTTTGAGTTTCAATCTTGCTATCTTTGAGTTTCAATCATGCGATCTTTGAGTTTCAATCTTGCGATTGTTGAGTTTTAATCTTGCGAACTTTGAGTTTCAATTTTGCGATCTTTGAGTTTCAGTCTTGCGATCTTTGAATTTTAATTTTGCGATCTTTGAGTTTCAATCTTGCGATCTTTGAATTTTAATCTTGCGATCTTTGAGTTTCAATCTTGCTATCTTTGAGTTTTAATCTTGCCATCTTTGAGTAAAAATTTTGCGATCTTTGAGTTTCAATCTTGTGATCTTTGAGTTTTAAGCTTGCGATCTTTGAGTCTCAATCTTGCGATCTTTGAGTTTCAATCTTGTGTTCTTTGAGTTGCAATCTTGCGATCTTAGAGTTTCAATCTTGCGATCTTTGAGTTTTAATCTTGCGATTTTTGAGTTTAAATTTTGCTATCTTTGAGTTTCAATCTTGTGATCTTTGAGTTTCAATCTTGAGATATTTGAGTTTCAATCATGCGATCTTTGTGTATCAATCTTGCGATCTTTGAGTTTCATTCTTGCGATCTTTGAGTTTCAATCTTCTGATCTTTGAGTTTCAATTTTGCCATCTTTGAGTTTCAAAATTGCGTTCTTTGAGTTTCAATCTTGCCATCTTTGAGTTTAAATCTTGCGATCTTTGAGTTTTAATCTTGCGATCTTTGAGTTTAAATCTTGCAATCTTTAAGTTTTAATTTTGCTATCTTTGAGTTTAATCCTGTGATCTTTGAGTTTCATTCATGCGATCTTTGATTTTCAATCTTGCGATCTTTGAGTTTCAATCTTGCTATCTTTGAGTTTCAACCTTGCGATCTTTAAATTTCAATCTTGCGATCTTTGAGTTTCAAACTTGTGATCTTTGAGTTTCAATCTTGCCATCTTTGAGTTTCAATCTTGCGATCTTTGAGTTTTAATCTTGCGATCTTTGAGTATCAATCTTGCGATCTTTGAGTTTCAATCTTGCTATCTTTGAGTTTCATTCTTGTGATCTTTGAATTTCAATCTTGCGATCTTTGAGTTTCAATCTTGCGATCTTTAAGTTTCAATCTTGCTATCTTTGAGTTTCAATCATGCGATCTTTGAGTTTCAATCTTGCTATCTTTGAGTTTCAATCTTGCAATCTTTGAGTTTCAATCTTGCTATCTTTGAGTTTCAATCTTGCGATCTTTGAATTTCAATCTTATGATCTTTGAGTTTTAATCCTGCGATCTTTGAGTATCAATCTTGCGATCGTTGAGTTTCAATCTTGCTATCTTTGAGTGTTAATCTTGTGATTTTTGAATTTCAATCTTGCGATTGTTGAGTTTCAATCTTCCGATCTTTGAGTTTCAATCATGCGATCTTTGAGTTTCAATCTTGCTATCTTTGAGTTTCAATCTTGCGATCTTTGAGTTTCAAACTTGTAATCTTTGAGTTTCATTCATGCGAGCTTTGAGTTTCAATCTTGAAATCTTTCAGTTTCAATCTTGCTATCTTTGAGTTTCAACCTTGCGATCTTTGAATTTCAATCTTGCGATCTTTGAGTTTCAAACTTGTGATCTTTGAGTTTCAATCTTGCCATCTTTGAGTTTCAATCTTGAGATCTTTGAGTTTCAATCTTGCCATCTTTGAGTTTCAATCTTGCCATTTTTGAGTTTCAATCTTGTGATCTTTGAATTTCAATCTTGCCATCTTTGAATTTCAATCATGCGATCTTTGAGTTTCAATCTTGCGATCTTTGAGTTTCAAACTTATAATCTTTGAGTTTCATTCATGCGATCTTTGAGATTCAATCTTGCGATCTTTGAGTTTCAATCTTGCTATCTTTGAGTTTCAACCTTGCGATCTTTACATTTCAATCTTGCGATCTTTGAGTTTCAAACTTGTGATCTTTGAGTTTCAATCTTGCCATCTTTGAGTTTTAATCTTGCGATCTTTGAGTTTTAATCTTGCGATCTTTGAGTATCAATCTTGCGATCTTTGAGTTTCAATCTTGCTATCTTTGAGTTTCATTCTTGTGATCTTTGAATTTCAATCTTACGATCTTTGAGTTTCAATCTTGCGATCTTTGAGTTTCAATCTTGCTATCTTTGAGTTTCAATCATGCGATCTTTGAGTTTCAATCTTGCTATCTTTGAGTTTCAATCTTGTGATCTTTGAGTTTCAATCTTGCTATCTTTGAGTTTCAATCTTGCGATCTTTGAGTTTCAATCTTACGATCTTTGAGTTTTATTCCTGCGATCTTTGAGTATCAATTTTGCGATCTTTGAGTTTCAATCTTGCTATCTTTGAGTTTCAATCTTGTGATCTTTGAATTTCAATCTTGCGATTGTTGAGTTTCAATCTTGCGATCTTTGAGTTTCAATCATGCGATCTTTGAGTTTCAATCTTGCTATCTTTGAGTTTCAATCTTGCGATCTTTGAGTTTTAATCTTGCGATCTTTGAGTTTCAATCTTGCGATCTTTGCGTTTTAATCTTGAGATATTTTAATTTCAATCATGCGAACTTTGTGTATCAATCTTGCGATCTTTGAGTTTCAGTCTTTTAATTTTCAAGTTTCAATCTTGCCATCTTTGAGTTTCAATTTTGCGATATTTGAGTTTCAATCTTGCGATCTTTGAATTTCATATACATTTTTTAGCCCCTGAGCTGTTCAATCAAATTGTAAGAGAAAATTACTTACTTATTCCGTCGTACAGCTCCTTTGTGAATAATATACTCAGTACATGTTTCACCGTAAGTACGGCATCCTCAGCTGGTCATTAAGTGAAGATCATCCACCTAATAGGTTTCGTCACAAGATAAAATTACACAAAACACAAAGTACATAACATAATAAATAACATTAAAACTCGCACGGACGAACACTAACGACGAGCCAGTCATGACTGTCACGCATCACTTTGTCTGCAGTACTGGACGAGACAAGTCGCTGTGCTAACCAGGCGTGTTCTTATTTTTATCAGTTTGGCAGAGAACAGCTGATCTGTGGTGACTTGAGTTACATCCATTAATGAGGCCATTGAAGATTACATTTGAATTAAATTGTAGCTTATCATTTATGATGAATTCGTTAATATTGTTATTTTTAAATGCTTTGTAAATCTCGAATTCTTCAAGCGTGTCCATCTTCCTTCCTTTACTGCATACATGTAAGATGTCCAAACTATTGTCTATTGCCTCAAGCGAATGATTGTGATCAAATAAATGTTGTCCGAATGTCGATTTTTGTTTATCTGATTTAGGGTTGGGTAGGTGTTCCTTGAATCTGGTAAATCTTCGTCCGGTTTGGCCAATATAAATACTTGGACATTCATCGCATTTTAACTTGTAAATTCCAGTTTTTTCATACTTATTTAATTGGTTTTTATTCCTGTTAAGAACATTTTTTGTTCTATTTGAAGTTTTAAAGGCTATTTTAATATTGTGTTCTTTCAACTGTTTATGCAGGCTATTTTGTATGTTATGACTGTATTCAACAGTGATATATCTAACAGGATTAATGGCTGTGCTATTATTATGTGATATAACATCATTAGATTTTTTATTCTTGTGTTTAGCAATTAATTTGTCCACGATGCTACTATTATAACCATTAACAATGGCAATATGTTTTATTATGGCAACCTCTTTATTGTAATGTTCGATGCTCAACGGAACATTCAACAATCTATGCACCAAGGAGTTGTATGCCCCCATTTTCTGAGAGTGAGGATGGTATGAGCTTGCGTGTATGGTTTGATCATTTGTGGTGGGCTTTCTATAAATACTGAATTGTAAGTTATTATTGTTTTTATGTATGGTCAGGTCTAAAAAGTTTAGTTTATTATTATTTTCAGTTTCGAGGGTAAATTTCAGCTTAGGTGCTAGTTTGTTTAAATATTTATGAAGAAAGTTGAGCTGTCTAGTGTTCCCGTTGTATATTATGATGGTGTCATCCACATATCTACGGTAAAATATTATTTTATCTGCGAATTACCAGATTCAAGGAACACCTACCCAACCCTAAATCAGATAAACAAAAATCGACATTCGGACAACATTTATTTGATCACAATCATTCGCTTGAGGCAATAGACAATAGTTTGGACATCTTACATGTATGCAGTAAAGGAAGGAAGATGGACACGCTTGAAGAATTCGAGATTTACAAAGCATTTAAAAATAACAATATTAACGAATTCATCATAAATGATAAGCTACAATTTAATTCAAATGTAATCTTCAATGGCCTCATTAATGGATGTAACTCAAGTCACCACAGATCAGCTGTTCTCTGCCAAACTGATAAAAATAAGAACACGCCTGGTTAGCACAGCGACTTGTCTCGTCCAGTACTGCAGACAAAGTGATGCGTGACAGTCATGACTGGCTCGTCGTTAGTGTTCGTCCGTGCGAGTTTTAATGTTATTTATTATGTTATGTACTTTGTGTTTTGTGTAATTTTATCTTGTGACGAAACCTATTAGGTGGATGATCTTCATTTAATGACCAGCTGAGGATGCCGTACTTACGGTGAAACATGTACTGAGTATATTATTCACAAAGGAGCTGTACGACGGAATAAGTAAGTAATTTTCTCTTACAATTTGAATTTCAATCTTGCGATCTTTGAGTTTCTATCTTGCAATCTTTGAGTTTTAATCTTGCGATCTTTGAGTTTCAATTTTGCGATCTTTGAGTTTCAATCTTGCCATCTTTGAGTTTCAATCTTGAGATATTTGAGTTTAAATTATGCGATCTTTGTGTATCAATCTTGCGATCTTTGAGTTTCAGTCTTGCGATCTTTGAGTTTCAATTTTGCCATCTTTGAGTTTCAATCTTGCGATCTTTGAGTTTTAATCTTGCGATCTTTGAGTTTCAATTTTGCGATCTTTGAGTTTCAATCTTGCGATCTTTGAGTTTCAATCTTGAGATATTTTAGTTTCAATCATCGATCTATGTGTATCAATCTTGCGATCTTTTAATTTCAGTCTTGCGATCTTTGAGTTTCAATCTTGCGATCTTTGAGTTTCAATTTTGCCATCTTTGAGTTTAAAAATTGCGATCTTTGAGTTTCAATCTTGCGATCTTTGAGTTTCAATCTTGCGATCTTTGAGTTTCAAGCTTGCGATCTTTGAGTTTTAATCTTGCGATATTTGAGTTTCAATCATGCAATCTTTGAGTTTCAATTTTGCTATCTTTGAGTTTCAATTTTGCCATCTTTGAGTTTCAATCTTGCGATCTTTGAGTTTTAATCTTGCGATCTTTGAGTTTAATTCTTGCGATCTTTGAGTTTCAATCTTGCTATCTTTAAGTTTCATTCTTGTGATCTTTGAATTTCAATCTTGCGATCTTTGACTTTCAATCTTGCGATCTTTGAGTTTCAATCTTGCTATCTTTGAGTTTCAATCATGCGATCTTTGAGTTTCAATCTTGCTATTTTTGAGTTTCAATCTTGCAATCTTTGAGTTGCAATCTTGCTATCTTTGAGTTTCAATCTTGCTATCTTTGAGTTTCAATCTTGCTATCTTTGAGTTTCAATCTTGTGATCTTTGAATTTCAATCTTGCGATTGTTGAGTTTCTATCTTGCGATCTTTGAGTTTCAATCATGCGATCTTTGAGTTTCAATCTTGCTATCTTTGAGTTTCAATCATGCGATCTTTGAGTTTCAATCTTGCGATTGTTGAGTTTTAATCTTGCGAACTTTGAGTTTCAATTTTGCGATCTTTGAGTTTCAGTCTTGCGATCTTTGAATTTTAATTTTGCGATCTTTGAGTTTCAATCTTGCGATCTTTGAATTTTAATCTTGCGATCTTTGAGTTTCAATCTTGCTATCTTTGAGTTTTAATCTTGCCATCTTTGAGTAAAAATTTTGCGATCTTTGAGTTTCAATCTTGTGATCTTTGAGTTTTAAGCTTGCGATCTTTGAGTCTCAATCTTGCGATCTTTGAGTTTCAATCTTGTGTTCTTTGAGTTGCAATCTTGCGATCTTAGAGTTTCAATCTTGCGATCTTTGAGTTTTAATCTTGCGATCTTTGAGTTTAAATTTTGCTATCTTTGAGTTTCAATCTTGTGATCTTTGAGTTTCAATCTTGAGATATTTGAGTTTCAATCATGCGATCTTTGTGTATCAATCTTGCGATCTTTGAGTTTCATTCTTGCGATCTTTGAGTTTCAATCTTCTGATCTTTGAGTTTCAATTTTGCCATCTTTGAGTTTCAAAATTGCGTTCTTTGAGTTTCAATCTTGCCATCTTTGAGTTTAAATCTTGCGATCTTTGAGTTTTAATCTTGCGATCTTTGAGTTTAAATCTTGCAATCTTTAAGTTTTAATTTTGCTATCTTTGAGTTTAATCCTGTGATCTTTGAGTTTCATTCATGCGATCTTTGAGTTTCAATCTTGCGATCTTTGAGTTTCAATCTTGCTATCTTTGAGTTTCAACCTTGCGATCTTTAAATTTCAATCTTGCGATCTTTGAGTTTCAAACTTGTGATCTTTGAGTTTCAATCTTGCCATCTTTGAGTTTCAATCTTGCGATCTTTGAGTTTTAATCTTGCGATCTTTGAGTATCAATCTTGCGATCTTTGAGTTTCAATCTTGCTATCTTTGAGTTTCATTCTTGTGATCTTTGAATTTCAATCTTGCGATCTTTGAGTTTCAATCTTGCGATCTTTAAGTTTCAATCTTGCTATCTTTGAGTTTCAATCATGCGATCTTTGAGTTTCAATCTTGCTATCTTTGAGTTTCAATCTTGCAATCTTTGAGTTTCAATCTTGCTATCTTTGAGTTTCAATCTTGCGATCTTTGAATTTCAATCTTACGATCTTTGAGTTTTAATCCTGCGATCTTTGAGTATCAATCTTGCGATCGTTGAGTTTCAATCTTGCTATCTTTGAGTGTTAATCTTGTGATTTTTGAATTTCAATCTTGCGATTGTTGAGTTTCAATCTTCCGATCTTTGAGTTTCAATCATGCGATCTTTGAGTTTCAATCTTGCTATCTTTGAGTTTCAATCTTGCGATCTTTGAGTTTCAAACTTGTAATCTTTGAGTTTCATTCATGCGAGCTTTGAGTTTCAATCTTGAAATCTTTCAGTTTCAATCTTGCTATCTTTGAGTTTCAACCTTGCGATCTTTGAATTTCAATCTTGCGATCTTTGAGTTTCAAACTTGTGATCTTTGAGTTTCAATCTTGCCATCTTTGAGTTTCAATCTTGCGATCTTTGAGTTTTAATTTTGCGATCTTTGAGTATCAATTTTGCGATCTTTGAGTTTCAATCTTGCTATCTTTGAGTTTCAATCTTGTGATCTTTGAATTTCAATCTTGCGATTGTTGAGTTTCAATCTTGCGATCTTTGAGTTTCAATCATGCGATCTTTGAGTTTCAATCTTGCTATCTTTGAGTTTCAATCTTGCGATCTTTGAGTTTTAATCTTGCGATCTTTGAGTTTCAATCTTGCGATCTTTGCGTTTTAATCTTGAGATATTTTAATTTCAATTATGCGAACTTTGTGTATCAATCTTGCGATCTTTGAGTTTCAGTCTTTTAATTTTCAAGTTTCAATCTTGCCATCTTTGAGTTTCAATTTTGCGATGTTTGAGTTTCAATCTTGCGATCTTTGAATTTCAATCTTGCGATCTTTGGGTTTCAATCTTGCAATCTTTGAGTTTTAATCTTGCGATCTTTGAGTTTCAATTTTGCGATCTTTGAGTTTCAATCTTGCCATCTTTGAGTTTCAATCTTGCGATCTTTGAGTTTTAATTTTGCGATCTTTGAGTATCAATTTTGCGATCTTTGAGTTTCAATCTTGCTATCTTTGAGTGTTAATCTTGTGATTTTTGAATTTCAATCTTGCGATTGTTGAGTTTCAATCTTCCGATCTTTGAGTTTCAATCATGCGATCTTTGAGTTTCAATCTTGCTATCTTTGAGTTTCAATCTTGCGATCTTTGAGTTTCAAACTTGTAATCTTTGAGTTTCATTCATGCGAGCTTTGAGTTTCAATCTTGAAATCTTTCAGTTTCAATCTTGCTATCTTTGAGTTTCAACCTTGCGATCTTTGAATTTCAATCTTGCGATCTTTGAGTTTCAAACTTGTGATCTTTGAGTTTCAATCTTGCCATCTTTGAGTTTCAATCTTGCGATCTTTGAGTTTTAATTTTGCGATCTTTGAGTATCAATTTTGCGATCTTTGAGTTTCAATCTTGCTATCTTTGAGTTTCAATCTTGTGATCTTTGAATTTCAATCTTGCGATTGTTGAGTTTCAATCTTGCGATCTTTGAGTTTCAATCATGCGATCTTTGAGTTTCAATCTTGCTATCTTTGAGTTTCAATCTTGCGATCTTTGAGTTTTAATCTTGCGATCTTTGAGTTTTAATCTTGCGATCTTTGCGTTTTAATCTTGAGATATTTTAATTTCAATTATGCGAACTTTGTGTATCAATCTTGCGATCTTTGAGTTTCAGTCTTTTAATTTTCAAGTTTCAATCTTGCCATCTTTGAGTTTCAATTTTGCGATGTTTGAGTTTCAATCTTGCGATCTTTGAATTTCAATCTTGCGATCTTTGGGTTTCAATCTTGCAATCTTTGAGTTTTAATCTTGCGATCTTTGAGTTTCAATTTTGCGATCTTTGAGTTTCAATCTTGCCATCTTTGAGTTTCAATCTTGAGATATTTGAGTTTCAATCATGCGATCTTTGTGTATCAATCTTGCGATCTTTGAGTTTCAGTCTTGCGATCTTTGAGTTTCAATCTTGTTATCTTTGAGTTTCAATCTTGCGATCTTTGAGTTTTAATCTTGCGATCTTTGAGTTTCAATTTTGCGATCTTTGAGTTTCAATCTTGCGATCTTTGAGTTTCAATCTTGAGATATTTTAGTTTCAATCATCGATCTATGTGTATCAATCTTGCGATCTTTTAATTTCATTCTTGCGATCTTTGAGTTTCAATCTTGCGATCTTTGAGTTTCAATTTTGCCATCTTTGAGTTTAAAAATTGCGATCTTTGAGTTCCAATCTTGCGATCTTTGAGTTTCAATCTTGCGATCTTTGAGTTTCAAGCTTGCGATCTTTGAGTTTTAATCTTGCGATATTTGAGTTTCAATCATGCAATCTTTGAGTTTCAATTTTGCTATCTTTGAGTTTCATTCTTGTGATCTTTGAATTTCAATCTTGCGATCTTTGAGTTTCAATCTTGCGATCTTTAAGTTTCAATCTTGCTATCTTTGAGTTTCAATCATGCGATCTTTGAGTTTCAATCTTGCTATCTTTGAGTTTCAATCATGCGATCTTTGAGTTTCAATCTTGCGATTGTTGAGTTTTAATCTTGCGATCTTTGAGTTTCAATTTTGCGATCTTTGAGTTTCAGTCTTGCGATCTTTGAATTTTAATTTTGCGATCTTTGAGTTTCAATCTTGCGATCTTTGAATTTTAATCTTGCGATCTTTGAGTTTCAATCTTGCTATCTTTGAGTTTTAATCTTGCCATCTTTGAGTAAAAATTTTGCGATCTTTGAGTTTCAATCTTGTGATCTTTGAGTTTTAAGCTTGCGATCTTTGAGTCTCAATCTTGCGATCTTTGAGTTTCAATCTTGTGTTCTTTGAGTTGCAATCTTGCGATCTTAGAGTTTCAATCTTGCGATGTTTGAGTTTTAATCTTGCGATCTTTGAGTTTAAATTTTGCTATCTTTGAGTTTCAATCTTGTGATCTTTGAGTTTCAATCTTGAGATATTTGAGTTTCAATCATGCGATCTTTGTGTATCAATCTTGCGATCTTTAAATTTCAATCTTGCGATCTTTGAGTTTCAATCTTCTGATCTTTGAGTTTCAATTTTGCCATCTTTGAGTTTCAAAATTGCGTTCTTTGAGTTTTAATCTTGCCATCTTTGAGTTTAAATCTTGCGATCTTTGAGTTTTAATCTTGCGATCTTTGAGTTTAAATCTTGCAATCTTTAAGTTTTAATTTTGCTATCTTTGAGTTTAATCCTGTGATCTTTGAGTTTCATTCATGCGATCTTTGAGTTTCAATCTTGCGATCTTTGAGTTTCAATCTTGCTATCTTTGAGTTTCAACCTTGCGATCTTTAAATTTCAATCTTGCGATCTTTGAGTTTCAAACTTTGATCTTTGAGTTTCAATCTTGCCATCTTTGAGTTTCAATCTTGCGATCTTTGAAATTTAATCTTGCGATCTTTGAGTATCAATCTTGCGATCTTTGAGTTTCAATCTTGCTATCTTTGAGTTTCATTCTTGTGATCTTTGAATTTCAATCTTGCGATCTTTGAGTTTCAATCTTGCGATCTTTAAGTTTCAATCTTGCTATCTTTGAGTTTCAATCATGCGATCTTTGAGTTTCAATCTTGTGATCTTTGAATTTCAATCTTGCGATTGTTGAGTTTCAATCTTGCGATCTTTGTAT